>JAEIFU010004089.1:0-19795 GCA_018904235.1 Lordiphosa stackelbergi | reverse complement strand
TTTTAATTTTTCTGGTAGGTTCACCAAATACTTCATATCCCACTTCGTATTTTTAGATAGAGTCATGGCTAAGATTAGTGAATCGAGTTTTATTGAAACACTAATCGCGTAGAATATTGTTTCTCAAATCGGTTGAGTAGTTTAACGACTAAGAATACTAAAAAATATGATTTGCTTGTAAAATTAAAGATTTAAACGCACAGGAAAAATATAAAAATAAATCCAAATAAATTAACATTTTACTTTTCTACTAAGGAGTCGCAATTATACGAAGAAACTAGTTTTATCGATTATCAAGATCTATGAACAAACACAGATAGCTGTGAGCAATTTAGTGTAACAAATGTGGTATTTCCGTGATTATTTAAAAATAAATTTTCGTTAGCTTCGACTTTTGTTCCGTTCTTGATTATTATTTTTGGTTTTGATTTAGGTGCTCACATCATAAATTGACCAAAGATGAATAGAAAAACAGAAAAAATTTTTTGGTGAACTCACTAAATACTCTAAGTTTGACTGTTAGTTTTCTCTGGTCAATTTGATATATCTACAGTACGTGAGACATGATTTTCCTCACCAATACCTTGTTGTGTTCGCTAAAGTGGGATTCTTAAGTAGAAATAATAAAAACAATTTTTTTAGGATTTTCTTATATTTTTCCCTATGCTTAAATCTTGAATTTTCGAGCAAAAAACCATTTTTGGAAATATCTTTGATCAGTACAGAATACGTAAGTTCATTGTTTATATTTTTGAAAAACAATGCATCAATATAAAATTATTGCCAGCTTATAAAGCTTTCATCTGTATCTTGGCATGACTTATCTAACAATTACGAAGTGAGACAGGCTTTGAATGTAAGAGAGAACCTACCACAGAAAATTAGCAAATCATATTTCAAAAACGGAGCCATGGAAAATTTTTGAAATCGGATTTTGAGATCAGCATTCCAACCACTAAAATAGAGTTTCAGTAGAAATGGGTCTTTGGCTGTAAACTAGTGTTATTGGTGATGTAGATTCTTCTGAACTCTTTGGGTCGCCTTAACTTTTCTGTTCCTTCTAGGCCAACCAGAAACTATTTCCCATTAGTATTGCCTGATGCACAATCCGACAGAAAGCACAATCGATTTCGAGTCTTATGTCAAAATTATAATGATCTCTATCACCTGCTCTCAACAGATCTCTCTCTTCTCTCTAAAACATCTCTATATTTATCTTAGGGGAAATCTCTGATTCACTCCTGGCTGTGAGTAGGGGCATAGCTTGCCGGACTGGTTAAAAATCTTCCCCACCGTGTGCATTTGGTGCGATAGGTATTCCGATAGGCCTGAAACATCGATAGCCAGGTGCATTCGAAGGTACCGAGGTGCGCGCGCGCACCCGATTAGCACAGTGGCGCCATCCGTAGCTCAAGTTAAGAACGAAATTGAATGGGCTATTCGGGGGTTGGGGGGTCGGGCGTTAGGTAGTGAGAAGAGAGGCTAATTAGAAGATTAGGCATCTTGCTCCCACTTGAGGAATGTAGGAAGTGAAAGGGCGTCCTACTCCCACCCGCGATCAAAGAATAAGAAGGCCGTGAATCGGTCAATGACTTCTTATTCGCAAAATGTGGGTCACAGGGCCAATCTGGAATCAGAACGAGGACTTATAGGGGGCTGATTTCGGTTGCTAAGCGACAGTTGAGTCGCTGAGATGACCAGGCGCAGGCAGCTTTACAGCCGGTTGATTGAATAAAAATTAAAAATTTAAAAAAAAGAGGAAACGTGAAACTCAGTCTGGCCTAGGTGCCAAATTTTTTTGTGAAGTTATTTATTTTGCGGAAATGTGAGTCCAAGTCGAAAAGGGGTGATAAATTTAAATAAAAAGAATATGTGTTTTAGTGATCGAAAGTCCACCTAAACCGAGACGGGGATCCAGTTGGACAGTCTCACGGGGAGAGATTTCGGAGTTGGACTCAGGTTCCTGCCTCTGCCACCTCATCTTGGGCCACTGTCCGCGGAAAAGAAAATCTCCAAAGGCCAAAAGGTGTACCAAAGCCACCCACAGACCAGGTCCGCCACGATCCAGAAAGGCTGCTCAAGCCATCTCAATAGCCAGCAAAAGGAAAACCGAGTGAGTCCATTCCAATTAGGCAGTCTTTCGCCTCGCTCAGGCTCCGCAATTTAGCTGCAAAAAATAAAATAAAATCAAATCATCAAAGCGACAACAGCGTTTTGGTCTAAAACTAAAACCAAACTCTACATATTATCTACATGGTAGAGAGATTGGATAGTTAGGCGAATTTAAATAAGTAATCATACACTTATATTATATATCATACATATACTACTACATTTTTACACCTAAAGCCAATAATTAAAGGCGCATAGCTGCAAATTACACTTACTTACATATACATATATAGACCTACATAATCCATGTTAATGCCGGACTAGCAAACCAATTCTCCCTTCACTGCCCCAGACTTAAATACTCACTGACCTCGTCCCGATCTATCCCGTGGAGCTCCAGTAGGGTGGGTTTTGGGTACAAAAGAAAGAGGACACTTTCTTAGCATAATTTCTTAATTCCAACAGCATACCACTTGGCAAAGAAGGGTCGATTGATCTGCAAGGCAAAAAAAAAAGGTTACGATTTAAATCAAAAGCTCATGTATTATTAATAGATCTAAACAAAAACCGTCTATCAAAATATGTACCAATAATTATTATAGTCTACTTGTCCAAATGTTAGTAGTAGTTTTATGTGATGGAATATAAAACCTTTATAACGAGTTAATTATGTCGCTGTAAGTTATTATGAGGGGGGAGAAGGAGGATTATACCAGCCTGGAGTGAACCGACCGCAAGTCTTCTATGTTAGGGCAGCCGGATAAGACATGATGATAGACATCCGCTGCAAGGAAGGGTGGGGACGTTGCCGGCAATAACATCCATGCCGACGTCTCTGGGTTAGAGGGCGCTTGTATTTCGTAAATATCTTAGTGTTTTCAGTGTTTTTTTTGTTGATTGTGAGGGTCATCCGATTGTGGTGATTGTGCTCGCTGCGGGCTTGGGAAGAGTCACGCCCTGGGAGAGGACCTAGTTAGCCGGTGCCAGCCCTGAAAACAAAGCAGTTAATGTAATGCTCCTAATAACATCTCTGACTACAATTACTGTGAATCGGGGCATAGCTGGCCGGACGGGCAAATAAAATTCCCATCGTGTCAGAGTCGTTATTAGTTATTTTTGTAATTGTTAGTTTTTCTTTGATAGGCTTTCTTAATTGATATGATTTTTTATAACGTATGTGAATTGTGTTGACAGCCTTTTTTGTCGACTAATAAATAAATAAATAAAAATAAAAAAAAATATACTATACTTGCATAAACCTGCCGCGCTTCGCTGCGTTCAACAGTAAAGAAACTATAAAAGATTTAGTTTAATGTTGATCAAACAGTCAAATGTTTAACGAATTTGAAAATATTTTTTTAAATTTGTGTCCCCGTAGAGCAGAAATCGAATCTAACATTCATAGGCTTGAAATCATCGTTTTGCTACTTTGCCTATTCCCCGTATCGACATTGCTGCTGGGGTTTCCTCCACCCCACCCGCCGATTCACTTCAACCACTTAATATTCTATCTCCACCCACTTCTATCCATATCCCACAAACTTCCCAGCACCCAGTCTGCTCACCCACTTCCTGCCCACATCCCACCACCCACTTCTCAAAAACACCCCACCTGCATCCACTTTTCAACTACTTCCCAGGCGGTATTTCCATCACATTTATCACTACAAACCGAGTTTCAAGTCAATGGGAAAAAAAAATAGTTTTTTTGCATCTACATTTTCTAGCATTTTCTGGAAATTTTCACGCCTGAAGAGGGATTTCCAGACATTGCAAAATCACATTTCAAATTATTTTGTATTCTCCTTACAAACTGCGTTTCAAGTCAATCGGTTGAAAAATAGTTTTTGCATACAGAGTTTTCAGGAATTTTCCGACCGTTGTGTCATATTTTCCAACCCCGAAAATCACATCTCAATTTATTTCACTTACTACTTTTGCAAGCCGACTTTCAAGCCAATTGGATAAAAAAAGTGTTTTTTGCGTGCAGAATTTTCCGGCCATTTTTCCCGTAGGCAGTTTTCCAAAAAATTGGTAAGCAGTTATTGTTGAATTTTTGAATTTTATATAGATCTTTGAAAATGAGTTTGAATCGGATTGAATGATAAACAAAAAAATTGTATACAACAGTTTTCCGTGAATTTTCCGACTTTGTGGATCGATATTCCAAAATTTTAGAGTCACGCTGTTTCTACTTTATTTTGTGTAACTTTGAAAATGAGTTTGGAGCTAATCGCTGGCAACTACACTCTTGCCCATGCAACCATGACCAACCATTTTCCACCCGGGGGTGGTGAATTTTCCGGAATAATGTTATTCAGTTATTGTTGAAATTTTACATAGATAATTGAAAATTAGTTTCAACCTGACGGATGGTAAATAAACAAGTGAGAAAGTCGGTCAAGCCCGACTATATTTATACTCTGTACCTAGAGTAGGAGATAAATGCAGAGCTGCTGCTGCGCTCATCTCAAAGTTTCTCTCTCTCTCCCTCTCTCTCTCTCTCTCTTTCTCTCTCTCTCTCTCTCTCCCTCTCTATCTAAGATTGTGCGTTGGTTGTGAGTGGGTGGGAGGGGTGGCGGGGGTAATTCACTTATTTGATCATAACTTGAGAACCGCTCATCCGATCTTTATCATTTCTTCGGCAAATAGATACATATTACTAATGACTAACTATCTCTAGAAGGTACAAATCATCTATCTACAAAACTGTGGGAGATATGACGTTTTTTTCAAATTGCGGGGGCGGGGGGGGCGTGGCAAAAATTGAAAATAAACTTGATCTGCCTGCAAGTATAAGAAGCATTTGTCCCATACATGTCAAACCTCTATCTCTTACCATCTCTGAGATCTGTTTGTTCATACGGACGGACAGACGGACAGACAGACGGACGGACAGACGGACAGACGGACATGGCTATATCGACTCGGCTGTTGATGCTGATCAAGAATATATATACTTTATAGGGTCGGAAATGATTCCTTCTCCATGTTACATACTTTTGCACAAACTTAATATACTCTATGTACCTTCGGTATGTTTCATCTACAGTTTTCCGCGAGATTTCCGACTTTGGGGGATATTTTCCAAAATTTGAAAGTCATATATTTTATTTTTTGTAACTTGAACTTAAATGAGTTTGGCGATAATCGCTGGTCACTAAACTTTCTCACATGTAATCTTGACCACAAACTTTCCACGTGGGGTGAATTTTCCGGAATATTGGTATGCAGTAATTGTTGAATTCCGAATCCGATCCACTCCATTTCCGAATTCCAAAATCCGATCTTAGTACTCACTTTCAGCATAAAACAAAACTACTGTGAAAAGCTCAGCTTCCTATCGTTTATAGTTTAGGCTTTGCGGCAGTCACCAGTCAGTGAGTCTAATCGGATGAAAAATAGTTATATCGAATGTTGAATTTTCCGGCCATTTTCACGCCTGGGGGCGGATTTTCCGACATTGAAAAATCACATTTTTATTATCGTATTCTGTCCTAAACAAATTTTAAACCCACATGAGTTTTTCGCAGAATTTTGCGATTTTCGACCAATCATTAATTGAAAAATCCATTTCAAACTCTTTCGTTTTCCATCCTTACAAACCGAGTTTGAAGCCAATCGGATGAAAAATAGTTTTTATCAGGCAGAATTTTCCGGCCATTTTCCTCGTGGGCGGAATTTCCAATATCGGAAAATCACATTTCAAATTATTTCGTATTCCGTCCTTACAAACCGAATTTCAACAAAAAATAAAAAAAAAAGAAATTTTTTTCGGTAATTTTTCGATACCGTCAGGTCAAAATTTCCAACTTCAGAAAATCACATTTCAAACTATTTCGTATTCTATCTTTAAAAACCGAGTTTCAAGCCAATCGGATGAAAAATAGTTTTTTTCATACAGAATTTTCCGGCAATTTTCCGACCGTTGGGTCAAATTTTCCAACATCGGAAAATCACATTACGAACTATTTCGTATTCTATCCTTACAAACCGAGTTTGAAGCCAATCGGATGAAAAATGGCTTGTTTTTGCGCAGAATTTTCCGGCCATTTTCCTCGAGGGCAGATTCCCAAAATCAAGAAAAATACGTGTCGAATTATTTCGCGTACTCTGCACTACAAACATAAACTTCAAACTACATAGTCTATATACAAAGAATCAAATAATATTTTCGATTGTTTGGCAACCCTGAAATTGTTATCGACTATCGAAGTCAACTGTTGAGTTAAGTGATTGTTGCGAAAAAAATTGCCGTCAAATCTTTGTTAACTTTGCGGACTTGCACGTCGTATAACTTTGCACAATAAATTATTGCAAATTATGGATATTGAAGGCCAGGGTATGTAGAATGTATAGGTATAAGCATTTTGTGATAATGTTTAATACGTGTGTATTAATGTGTGTTATTTTGTGTTGTCCATATACAGAGAAAACTTAACCAAAGTGCTCGTCTTCTACAGAGTAGAACTTTTTTGGAATTAACCGGAATCAATTATAATGTATGTTAAAATAAACTTTAATATGTATATTTCATTATGTTATTAATGTTTTTTGCGGCCATTTGCGGCCCTTGCGGTATTCTCAACTTGTAGGTAAGCTTGAGTTCTCTCATGCAACGCTGCTCGAGATATGGATGAACAACAATCGCGATGGTTCTGCTATAAAAAGCTGGGTTTTTGAGCAACTAAGCGATTACAAGCTCAGCAATGAGAAAAAGGATGAAATAAACCTAAAAATAAGCTGCATTGAAAAATATGTAAAGATGAATCTGAAAAAATGTAGCCGTAATATCCGAACATTTAAGAAGAGACATTCTAATTGGCTATCATTAGGTATGACAATTTTTTTGGAAAGACAGGAGGAGACGCACAGCCTTAAAGAAATGGGTCGTCCAAAGCTGCCATATAATGAGGCAGGACAACGCTTAAAAAGAAAGTTGGCTTCCGACTTAGCGGGCAATAATGGAAATTGCACGAGTCTTTTTATGCATGCAGCCGCGGTATCCGCCAAAAAAACAAATGAATGTGATACAGCATATGTACTAAAGAAAGCAATGCTTACTTCAAATGGACCAAGTGAAATTAAAAAAAAGCTTTTTGCATCTGAACCCATACCTCTGTCTCCTAGTGAAGCACTAGAATTTATGCTGGAAAATTCTTTGAGCAAAGCACAATATAATTCAATGCGAAATCTTAACATAAAGCAAAATTCGGACATATATCCTAGCTACAAAAGAATTCAGGAAGCTAAATTACAGTTAAGACCTGCAGGAATTACTGCAACTGAAACATTGGCTGAAGTTTCATTGCAAAGCCTGTTAAACCATACTGCTAGCCGGATTGTACATATGCAGGATGAGATTTTTAAAAATCTTGATATTAGGAGCGCCATGTTGATTGTTAGCTACGGATTCGACGGCACAACGGGTCAGAGCATGTATAAGCAGAGATTTGAAGTAAACGAGCCGGATTCCCTAGACCAATCTTTGTTTGTGACAACAATCATTCCCATTAAGCTAATAGATGAGTCAGAGACGGTTCTTTGGCTAAATCTGACACCCCAGTCAGTCAGATATTGTAGGCCACTTAAAATGGAATTTGTCAGGGAGAGCAAGGAACACATACTAAAGGAAAAAGAAAATTTAGACATACAAATACGAAACATGTTACCATATATATGCACAACTTCGAACGGAAAACAGATTAAAATATCATATGATCTTTATATGACGTTAATAGATGGCAAGGTTTTAAATATTTTGACTGGCACAAAATCTTGTCAATTATGCCCGATCTGTGGAGCTGGACCTAAACAATTTATGGCAACCACCGATATATCCGCACGGATATTTACACCAAATCAGGGGACTCTTCAATACGGGATTAGCCCTTTACATGCCTGGATACGGATATTTGAATTGCTACTTAAGATTGCTTACAGAATGGAATTCAGAAAGTGGCAAGTAAGGGATAAAATGGAAAAAATTCAAATGGAGGAAAAAAAAACTTATACAAAAGAGAATGTATCAGGAAATGGGCTTACATGTGGATAAACCAAAGCATAATGGAAATGGGAACACAAACGATGGCAATACAGCAAGGAAAGCGTTTTCAAATATAAAATTATTAGCATTCATCTTGGAATTGGAAATAGATTTACTTGAAAGCCTCCGGATTATATTAATCGCAATTTCTTGTGAATTTCCAATTAATGCTCCTAAATTCCAAAAACTCTGCGAAAAAACGTTTACTGCATTTATGACCAATTACCCGTGGTATCCAATGTCCCCAACATTGCATAAAATACTGGTTCATGGATCTCAAATAATAACATCATCGGTTGTTCCGGTAGGTTGTCTTGGCGAAAATGCATCGGAAGCGCGCAATAAGCTGTATAAACAGGATAGGAGATCACATGCTCGCCATAATTCGCGTGCGAACAATTTAATTGACGTGTTTCACAGATCAATTGACTCCTCAGATCCACTTCTTTCGAGTATTGCATTAAAAAAAGGACAGCTCAATTGAAAAAATCATTGTTGCCAAGTGAAGTCATTTCACTTTTGGAAATACCTCAAATCGCACCTGTTATTAGGAATGATTCACTACACAGTGATTCCGAGTCTGATCCTGAATGTGATGCTGACAGTTCTTACTCTTTTGAATTAGAAGTAGAAGATAATTAATTTTTTTTTTTTTTTTAAGAACTATTTTTAATATTTAGTTTCAATTCGCAATGTGGTTTTGAAAAATCTGAAGCTTCAAGCCTTAATAAATATGTTCACTTATATTAAAAAAATGTTAACTTTTATTTTAACTTATGTATAACCGGAAAATCAAATAATCAACATTACGGTACGTATACGCAATGCATTCTTATATGGGCGGTAAGAGTAGGCGTGTCCAGAATCATCCAAATTTTTTCCAATTATGCATTTTTTTGAAATGTGATTTTCTGAAGTTGGAAAATTTGACCTGACGGTCGGAAATTCGAAAATTCTACATGCAAGATAACTATTTTCATCTATTGACTTGAAACTCGGTTTGTTGAGGACAAAATACGAAATAAATTGAAATGAGATTTTTAAAGTCGGAAAAACCGCCCCCAGGCTTGAAAATGCCCGGAAAATTCTACATGGGGAATAACTATTTTTCATCCGATTAAAATAAAATAGTAATGTAAAAACAAAATTTTTTTTTTTTTATTTTTGTGGTGGAAATAACGTCGGTATGTCCGCTCGGAAGTGAATGGGATATGGATGAGATGTGGGGAAAGGGGGGGGGGGGGGGGGGGGGTAGTAATTTGGGTGTGGGGGGGGGGGGGGGGGAGGGGGGGGGGGGAGCCAAAAGGAAGTGGGTGGGTGTAGGTGGGGAAGTGGAATGGGATGTGGTCGGGAAGTGGGAGGGATGTGGGTGGGATGTGAGAGGGTTTGTGGTGGGAAGTGGATGGGAATGTGGGTGGGACGTGGGCGGGAAGTGGTTGGGAAGTGGCGGGAACTGGGAGAAGTAGGTGGGATTGGAAATTGGGTGTAGAGTGGGTGGGATGGGGATGGGAGTTGGAGGGAAAACCCATCAGAAAAGTTTGATTTCTGGGTTCTACTAATATTGTTTGGTTCTATACTGTTGAAGGCGCAGCGAAGCGCGTCGGGTTATTTGCTAGTCTACTTATAAATAAATATTTATTCTATTTTGTTGTGGGGTTGCAATGAAAGGTTCTGAAAAACATTGCTTGAAGGTTTTCCTGAGTTAAGGCCCATACGGACATCCGAAGTTCGTAATTTAGCTAACTTTCCCTATCTTTCGTCGCAGTGGAACGTAAGAGTAGTGTTACCAGACTTTAAAAAAAATTAGACAAAAATTTCAGTATTTGGTACTTTTAATTTAGTTGGCGGTAGGTCACACTGCTCGATCATCTGTATTTTGTTTTGATGCCAAGTTGATTTTTTGTAGATGCTCGGCCACTTCTCCTCAAGCCTTGTTCACAAAATTTAAGTCCGAATGTTTGGGGTGGAAAAGATCACAAATGACACCCGCTTTTTCACCGCCAAAATTAAAGACATTTTTCGTCATGGAAAAATAATTCAAAACAACTATTTCGCTCTTGTTTTTCTGCCATGTTTATATTCCTGTACCCATTAAAAATGGGTAAAAGGGGATAATGAAGTTGTGCAAATGTATATAACAGTGAGAAGGATACATCTCCGACCCTATAAAGTATATATATTCTTGATCAGCATCAATAGCCGAGTCGATTTAGCCATGTCCGTCTGTCTGTCTGTCCGTCCGTCCGTCTGTCCGTCTGTCTGTATGAACGCGTCGATCTCAGAGATGGTAAGAGATAGAGGTTTGATATGTATGGGACAAATGCTTCTTTCATCTGTACGCAGATCAAGTTTGTTTCAAATTTTGGCCACGCCCCCTCCCGCCCCCGTAATTTGGAAAAAACGTTATATCTCCCACAGTTTTGAAGATAGACGATTCGTAATTTCTAAAGATAGTTAGTAATTAGCAAAATAAATCGATTTGCGGAAGAAATGATAAAAATCTGATCAACGGTTCAGAAGTTATGAGCAAACAAGTGAGAAAGTCAGTCAAGCCCGATAAAAATCGGTCCCCCCCCCCCCCCCCCCCCCCCCCCCCCCCCCCCCCCCCCCCCCCCCCTAGGGGGTGGTGTGGGGGGTGGTGGGTGGCGGGGGTGGCCGGGAGTGATTCAGATTTACTTATTTGCTCATAACTTGAGAACCGCTCGTCCGATCTTTATCATTTCTTTGGCAAATCGATACATATTCCTAATGACTAACTATCAAATCATCTATCTACAAAACTGTGGGAGATATGACGTTTTTTCAAAATTGTGGGGGCGGGAGGGGACGTGGCAAAAATTGAAAATAAACTTGATCTGCCTGCAAGTATAAGAAGCATTTGTCCCGTACATGTCAAACCTCTATCTCTTACCATCTCTGAGATCTGTTTGTTCATACGGACGGACAGACGGACAGACGGACAGACAGACGGACATGGCTATATCGACTCGGCTGTTGATGCTAAAAAAAAAAAACTTTATAGGGTCGGAAATGATTTCTTCTCCATGTTACATAAACTTTAAAAAATAAAAAAATTAATTACCTGAAAAAAGTATAAAAGCGAACCAAGCCCCCCTGCCACCACTCCCACCCACCCTAAAAAAATGTTTGCATACTTTTCCGGATGGTCACCCTAAGGAACAGGAGCAGGAGCACTATTAAACATGTTTTTTCATGACTAACGGGTTTATCGAAGTCGGTTAGAGCCGACTTTAACTTACGCTCTCGTTGTCAATTGTACAGGGTATATTGAAGTCGGGCTACTCGACTGCAACGGTCTTACTTGTTTTTATATGTATTTTTTCAAATTACTTTAGCTGAAAGCACTTCAGCTGGTCGGTGCAGGTAGAAGCAGAGTGAAGTTAGATGGTGCATTCTCAATGCTGCGTCTGCTGCTCAAAGCATAATAAGGCCCACAGCCAATTTACATAGTCTCCACAAATTTTTATTTAAAAATATATGGGAATAAAATCTAGGAAAATAACTAGCTTTGGCAGTGCCGCTTGGGTAGTTAGAACATTAAATAATGCGAGAAAACGCCCTTTTTTTTTTGTGTTTTTTTTTAAACATTATCTTAACTAAAAAATCTTCCGTTGTATTCGCCGTCTGTATGTTGACGCATCTTTTAATATACTGGTGTAGGCTGTTCCAGTTTTTTCACCATTCAGAATGATGACAACCTGTTGCGTTGAGAGCTGTGCCTGATGCCAGTATAGTTTTCTTATTTCGCTTTAGAATCGGGCATACTCCAGTGAAATGGCAAGTGTCCTCCTTCACATTAAGGTTGCACAATGTGCAATTGGCTTCCGTGTCTCTGGTAACGTCTGTTAT
The DNA here is from genome assembly GCA_018904235.1 of Lordiphosa stackelbergi. NCBI lineage: Eukaryota > Metazoa > Arthropoda > Insecta > Diptera > Drosophilidae > Lordiphosa > Lordiphosa stackelbergi. The sequence goes on along the minus strand of JAEIFU010004089.1, from coordinate 7,767 downwards.
TCAGATCTAGCATTTCCGCATCTTGGCTTTGAATATTGCGGAAATTCGGTTTTTTGGCTGTGCTTGTTGTTGAAATAGTTTCTTTCTCCCAAGGAATAGTTAAGTTGCCTGTAGATTATTCTGTGCTCGCTCGCTCTTGCCTGTCGAATATGTTTTAACATAAAGCTGTTGCTGACTTTTTCCCCACAATTTGTGAGTGTGCCTCTTCCCACGAATCAGTGTTGCTGATGCAGATTCCAACACCGTGCTCCTCTTGCAAGCCTGCTCCAGGCCTCAAAACACTGGGCTCTTTTTGACTGTAAGTCCTTGGCAATGGTTTTTCCACAAACGGGTATCTGGCAAAGAAATTATCTTCCTCATATATGCAAAAGTGTGCATTTAATGTTTGGCAGTAGAGAGGAGAGAGGCCTGTTTCGACAAATAGGGCGTAATTTGGCGTATTTCGGGGCAACCTGTACATCTTTTTTTAAATAAAAACGTAGTAGCTTCTCAACATCATCATATTCCTTGAACCCCACACCTGGATGCGTACATTAGGATTGAACTGGGAGGTAGCCTGGAACATCCTGTATTTAATGCTATCGAACATTTGCGTTGCTAAGTAAGGTTTTCCAGGTGCTGTTCTTTATTTATTTTTTTTTTTTTTTTATTTATTTATTTATTTTAATTGTAGCTTCGTCTAAAAGACATAGCTACAATATAATAGAATATAAAGAGATACAAAATAAGGGGGTTCAAAAACATTAAGAGCAAATAAAAGAAACGCCTTCCGATCCGGTGGGGGTAATTTAGTTTGTCGGTATGACCAGCTACGCCCCTGCTCGCAGCAATAATGATCGGAAGGAATTTCAAAAAAAAAAAAAAAATACTAGAAGCTATGCAAGTGCAAGAGTGTGAAGAATAAAAGACCTAAAGCCTTCGTCGGAAAGGTTACCACTGAGAAGAGGAAAGATACCATTGTAATCCCTACACAGAATGCGAAATGGACAGTTAGAAGCATATAAAGAAGAAGCAACAGGAAGCCTCAAGGGAATATAGTTTCGTGTTTGTCTTGAAGGGACATTAAAGTTCACGCGCCCGAGTAAGTACTCAGCGTCTATATTACCCTTTATAAGTTTGTTTAAAAACATTATACCTAACATAGTTCGTCTATGCTCAAGTGACGGTAAGTCTAAAAGCTTAAGTCTGGAAATATAAGGAGGAAGTCTCAACTGTGGGTCCCAACCCAGGTTGCGAAGAGCAAACAAAAGGAACTGTTTCTGGACAGATTCGATGCGTTTACACAGGGTAAGTGACTGAGGGTTCCAAATACACGAACCAAACTCCAAAATGGGTCTCACCAGGGATATAAACAAGAGCTTGGTCGTGTATGGATCATTGAACTCCTTAGACCAACGTTTAATAAAACCTAGCAAGCCCATAGCTTTGTTCACAGAAAGTTCAATGTGAGTGCCAAAAGAAAGTTTATGGTCTAGGGTAATACCCAGATCATGGAAAGATTCAACTCGTTCAAGTTGATAAGAATTCAATAAATAGTTCATCAGAAGAGGGGTTCTACGATAAAACGTCATAGATTTACATTTGTCCCTGTTTAAATGCAACAAATTGTAAGAGCACCACGTATAAATAGAATTCAAATCAACCTGAAGCAAAGCTGAATCGTTAGGCGAGTTATGGCTCAGAAATATTTTTAAGTCATCTGCATACATTAATGCACGAGAATGCTTAATTACATTAGGCAGGTCATTAATAAATAACACGAAGAGAAGAGGTCCAAGATGGCTACCCTGAGGAACTCCAGAGGTCACAAATACCGGATAAGAGGTGCAACTATTAAATACAACTTTCTGAGTTCTAGACTGGAGATAGGATTTTATCCAATTAAGAAGCCCCAGCGGAAATCCCAACAGACGCAATTTCAGAATCAGAAGACAATGAGGGACACTGTCGAAAGCCTTACTAAAATCGGTAAAAATAACATCTGTTTGTTCACCTTGAGTGAAACCATGAATCACAGAAGAAGTAAATTCTAGTAGGTTAGTAGTAATGGATCTGTTTTTAACGAATCCATGCTGGTTCGGTGATATAAAAGGAGAACAGGAATGTTGTAACTGAGATGTTATAAGCTGCTCAAAGAGTTTGGGTATTGCAGACAGTTTCGCAATGCCCCTGTAGTTAGAAATGTCAGACCGTGAACCCTTTTTATGTAAGGGAATAATGAACGATTCTTTCCATGGAGATGGAAACTTAAACTGTTCAAGTGATTTGGAAAACAAGATGTGGATAGGGTAGGCAAGCAAGTCTGCGCATTGTTTTAGGATGCACGATGGCACATTATCTGGGCCAGGAAAAAGGTTAGGTTTTAATGAGAGTAAACCATTTAGGACAGAAGAAAAAGATATCGTGGGGCTGCGTATAAAATCATACGAAGAAATAGGATAAGAATAGCCATTGCTGGCATCGGACGATGAGTAGGTTGATTGAAAGAATTTAGCGAAGAGATTCGCAATATCAATATCAGACGAGGCATTTTCGTGTTTATAGAACAGGGAAGAAGGTAAGGTATTGGAACGACGTTTGGTATTAACGAACTGGTAAAAGCTCTTTGGATCGTTACAAAAATTACTCTGTACACGAGAGAGATAATTTTTATAGCATGTATATTTTGGGCTTGAAATTTTGCCCTAGCAGTAGAGTACGTGGAGAAGTCCGTTGCTGTTAAGTGCAACATTGTCTGTTAAGTGTAACATTGAACTTTGTACCTCCGTACATGCAAAAAGTTCAAGAGGCGAAGTTGTAACTTCTGCTTCTTCTTCCCTCAATTTTTGTATGAAACTTCTCGCAACTTCTGATGTCCGTATGGGGCTTTAAGATAAAAGGGAAAAGGAATAAAAGAACTATTGACCCTAGTTAGAAGCAGGGATGCAAACCACTCGGAAATAAGGACTGGTTCGGTTCAGTGGTTCACACATTTTTTGAACCGCCGGTTCGGTTCATTGCATGGTTTTTGGGGCTTACTAAACCGGTTATGTTCGGTTCGGTTCGGTTCACTTTTTATTCATTTAATTAACTAGAGAAAAATATTTTTTGGTACAAGTGTTCAGATTATTCATTAACAAAGACTTAGGTTTATAGTTAATCGGATATGATCAAAACTTCGACGGCAATTTCCGTAAAAACGTTCTCATTTCGTTTTGACGAAATTTCGGGACGTTGTTGTGAGTTGTTTAGAAACTTTTAGGGTTTGAAATCGACTACTGAAAGCCAAGCGGATCAAAATCAAATCGTCAAATAATCACAATTTTCTTTTGACCTGATCAAGCAATCTCTGACATAAGTGGCTCTTTACATATAATTAAATTTTCAAAACAACAGGAAATAATCTTAATAATCTTTAGGTAAACGCTAACAATCGATGTTTTACTTTTTTAAGGAATTGAATGAATATCCTTGTTGTATATTAACTTAAAGGATCCGCTATGCCTCATTATCGTTATTCTGGAATCAAATCAAATTGTTGGGGCTCTTTTTTACAAAGAGTTATTAACATTAGATTCCCTTTGAGTCAAGCTACATTTTTCTGCCAAACCTTCGCAATAGTCGTTGAGCCATTGATTCCTGGAATTTAAGAAATCAAATTCAAAAATAGTGTAACTTATATTCCCCAAAATTATTGGGTTGCAAAAGTAATTGCGGATTTTTTCAAAAGAAAGTAAATGCATTTTTAATCAAACTTAGAATGAACTTTAATCAAATATATAATTTCCATTTTGTTCGATAACCTTTTGCCATCTTCCCGGCAATTTTTGTATTCCACGCTCATAGAACTTCTGGCCTTTATCTGCAAAAAACTGAACCAAGTGCGATTTTATAGCCTCATCATTGCCGAAAGTTTTACCATTTAAGGAGTTCTGCAAAGATCGAAATAAATGGTAGTCTGATGGCAAGGTCAGGGCTATATAGTGGATGCATCAAAACTTCCCAGCCAAGCTGTCCCAGTTTTTGCCGGGTCATCAAAGATGTGTGTGGTCTGGCGTTGTCATGATGGAAAATGACACCTTTACGATTGATCAATTCTGGCCGTTTCTCGTTGATGGCTGCATTCAATTTGTCCAGTTGTTGACAGTAAACATCCGAATTAATCGTTTGGTTCCTTGGAAGCAGCTCAAAATATACCACACCCTTCCAATCCCACCAAACAGACAGCATAACCTTCTTTTGGTGGATATCAGCCTTTGAAGTGGTTTGAGCTGGTTCACCATGCTTGGACCATGATCGTTTTCGATTAACGTTATTGTAAACAATCCATTTTTCATCTCCAGTTATGATTCGCTTTAAAAATGGATCGAATTCATTGCGTTTAAGATGCATATCACAAACGTTGATTCGGTTTGTTAAATGAATTTCTTTCAATTCATGTAGTACCCAAATATCAAGCTTTTTCACCAGTCCAAGACTTTGTATGTGATAATGAACGGTTGATTTTGGTATATTTAACTTTCTCCTATCTCACGCTCCGTTACATGACGATCCAATTCGATTAATGCTTTGATTTGGTCATCATCAACTTCATTTGGCCGACCTGAACGTGGCTCATCTTTAAGTGAAAAATCTCCAGAACGGAATTTGCGAAACCAATTTTGACACTGTCTTTCTTTTAAGGCTTTATCACCATACACATCACGTAACTTTTTAGCAACTCTCTCTGCGCTTTTTCCTTTAAGAAATAATAAAGTAAAATATGACGAAAATGCTCTTTTGTGGACTCCATATTAAAAAGGGCGCCAATCAAACAAATGTAAACAAAATTACGCGCACTTTTTTCCTAAGCCAAGCTAATAGTGAAAAACTCTGCTTTTCAAAGTATTTTCGTAATATTTAAGATGCTAATTGCTGATTTTGCTCACTATTCGCCAGAAACTCAATACCTAGATAATCTGAACCGAACCGAACCATTTTATTTTTCGGTTTGGTTCCGGTTCAAGACCCGGTTCGGTTTACGTTCACGAGCCGAAAAAGTGGTTCGAAGGTTGGTTTAAAACCGGTAGGTCGGTTCAGAACCGTTTTTGCATCCCGGTTAGAAGTCCACCAGCACTTTGTTTTAATCAGGTTGCTAATTCTTTGTCCTATCTGAAATTGAAATGTCAAATCTTTTATTTGTTTCGATAGTTCATGTTCGTTATTGACTTTTTATTGGCTCTTCTATAAATGTGATACATTATAGGTATTCCATCTGCATTTTGGGTGAATTTGTTTTTGTCCAAGTATACGAATATTTCGGGTGGGATGAAGCCATTTTTGAGGCATCGTGCAAAATAAGCATCGCTCTCATAGTAATGCGCTCTTATTAAAATATTTTCTTCATCGTCCATACATCTCATTATGTGACTTCTGATTAAATTAATAATGTGGTTGTCAATTCTGACTATTTCTGTGGCATTGTATAGCTTTTTGTTCGAAATATATTTTTGAAACTCGGATCTGGAGTCTCTGTACATTGACGTACACTCTCTTAAAATTTTGCTTCAAATTTTCTCAACCTTTCCATGTAGGACGGAAAAATATTATACAATATCGAACATCCGTACGTTAGAATAGGTCTTAAAAGAGATTAGTATGTTATTGTCTTGGTTCTGCTATCTATAAGTTTACTTCCGACCATTTTTTTTATGCATAGTAAGCGTTAGTCGTCTTCTTTATTTGAAGGTTAACATGTTCGTCATAATACAGGAATTTATCCAGATAGATTCCTTAATATTTGACTTTTAAGGAAAGTGGGATGAGAGAGTTCGTACAAGTTGAGATTTGGAATTTTTTCCAATTTTTTCTAATATTGTAGTTGCATTTAGCCACTGGTGGGCGAAAAAGGATACTTTCGCATTTGTTGCTGATTATTTTTAAATGCCAATTAAGGGCATAGTTTTCAATCAACTTAAAGTTCTTCTGAAGGTGGCTGTTTATTTTAGACACTGTGTCGTTAGAATGATATATCACAATATCGTCCACAAAGGCTATTATCGACTTTATGTAGGAGGTCATTTAAAAATAAGCTGAAAAGGATTGGGGCATTTACCGTGCTAAATTCATTACTCTCTCGCTCTCGGTCTCTTTGACACAAATATTAGAAATTGTTAGAGAGCGAGTTCTGCTACCTTGTGAGGTATATCTTGGGCTAGTCAATGGTATTTGTAAGTAAGCTCTAAGTGTGTGTGTGCGTGTGTATTAGGTAAAGAATTTGTAAACAAATTTTACTGTCCCCTATGCTGCTAGTTATACCCTTGCAAAGAGTATTATAATTTTGCCCAGAAGTTTGCAACGCATTTAAATATTCATTTCCGACCCTATAAGCTATATATATTCTTGATCAGGGTGACGAGCTGAGTCGATTGAGCTTTGTCCGTCCGTCTGTCCGTCTGTCTGTCCGTCTGTCTGTTTCTACGCAAACTAGTCTCTCAGTTTTAAAGCTATCGAGCTGATACTTTGCACAGAGTCTTCTTTTTACTGCACACTGCTAATATGTCGGAACCGACCGGATCGGATGACTATATCTTATAGCTGCCATAGGAACTTTCAGGTCAAAAAGTGGTTCTTTGTGAGAAAAACTTTTTTGTTTTTATTGTTAACGGCTCCAGCCAGCAATTGTGTATTCTATACCTTTCACATAGATTGGAAGTTTTGTCCAAATCGGATGACTATATCTTATAGCTGCCATAGGAACTATCGGTCGAAAAGTGGAGTCTTTGTGAGAAAAACTTTTTTGTTTTTAATGTTAAGCGGGCTCCCACTTCAGCAATTATTATATCTATCGCTTTTCACATAGATTGGAAGTTTTTGTCCCAAAAATCGGATGACTATATCTTATAGCTGCCATAGGAACTATCGGTTGAAAAGTGGGATTTAATGAGAAAAACTTTTTGTTTTTAATGTTAACGGCTCCCACTTCAGCAATTATTAATTCTATACGCTTTCACATAGATTGAAGTTTTTGTCCAAATCGGATGACTATATCTTATAGCTGCCATAGAACTATCGGTCGAAAAGTGGGTCTTTGTGAGAAAAACTTTTTTTGTTTTAATGTTAACGGCTCCCACTTCAGCAATTATTATATCTATACGCTTTCATAGATTAGAGTTTTTGTCAAAATCGGATGACTATATCTTATAGCTGCCATAGGAACTATCGGTTGAAAGAGTAAAGTTGATTAGAGGAAGAAAAACTTTTTTGTTTTTAATGTGTAAGCTCCCACTTCAGCAATTAATAATTCTATACGCTTTCGCATAGATTAGGAAGTTTTTGTCAAAATCGGATGACTATATCTTATAGCTGCCATAGGAACATATCGGTCCGAAAAGTGGGATTTTGTGAGAAAAAACTTTTTGTTTTTAATGTTAACGGCTCCCACTTCAGCAATTATTATTTCTATACGCTTTCACATAGATTAGGAAGTTTTTGTCCAAATCGGATGACTATATCTTATAGCTGTCATAGGAACTATCGGTCGAAAAAGTGGTTTTTATGAGAAAAATTTTTTGGTTTTTAATCTTAACGTCTGTAACGTCGCAATTATTATTTTTATACGCTTTCACATAGATTATGAAGTTTTTGTCAAAATCGGATGACTATATCTTATAGCTGTCATAGGAACTAGCGGTCCGAAAAGTGGGTTTTATTTAGAAAAATTGTTTGTTTTAACGCTGGCATTCTTAAACTTTGATGTATTAAAACATTTGCAAGAATATAAAAACTTCGGCACAGACGAAGTTAGCT
>JAEIFU010004088.1:0-19807 GCA_018904235.1 Lordiphosa stackelbergi | reverse complement strand
TTTTTTAACAGATATAACGATCTTTTGACTCGAAAATTACTATCTTTTGATTTTATCGAAATTCATGATTTGAGAAATATCGACAACACCATATTTATGAGTACTGCCCAGTTTTAAAGAAACGTTGCAGGGAGCTTAGACTATAAAATATTTGTCGAAACACAGAAATGCAATTAAACACTGAGCTGCAAGAGCAGGCAAACTGAAAGGGGCATAATTTACTACGTGCAGACAAGTTCATCTCTTATTTGGGGCTCGCTTTAGCCTCCGATACCTGTATTACTAACAGCCTGGCGCAGCCCGCAGCTGGACTGCCGATTTTCTGAAAATAGCTTTACACATCCGGTGCATTTCTTTACCAGTTAGATGCCGAGCAGTCATCTTCTCGCGGCAGACCTTACATGGGAAGATCCACAATAGTAGAGAAGCTTTGATAAGCAGTTATGCTCAATGACATGTCCTCAGCCATTGAAGAAAGGCCAACATACTGGACCGAGCTCGAATCATGACAGTGCCACCGGTTAGACATATAAAAAAATGTTTGTGTTTCTTTAACTTAATATAGTCATATTGTTGGTCATCTAAATGTTATTTTATAACATAAACATTTCTGATGAACAAAGGATAAAGTAATTGATATAGAAAATGAGTGAAATGGAAACACATTTTCGTTTGGGTCATAAATGTGAATATAAGACTCTTTGGCAATAAGAGAATCAAATTTTCGTCGAGTAAGAAATCACGATGTACTTAAAAAAAAAAATTTCCATTTCATTTCATAATCACCATCTAAAATCTTCGTAAACCCCAGAGAACAAAATAATTATGTTTCAGTAACTAACCAGCCAAATTTTTGTGAAAAACTTCAAAAAGTACGATCCTCTGATCGGTGTTGTTGTTATGTCACCTGTTCTCACGTGTCTAATCAGTTGAATAAGTTCACTAGTTTTTATCTCAGACTCGTGAGCATGAACTGAAAATAAGGTGAACTTGCTCTGTTGATATGCTATCTCTTTGCCTATAAGTGTTCCCATATTTTCCGGAAAGGTAATTAGTCTGATGCTGAGAAATATGGGGCAAGCCTTATCATTGATCGGTTTCATCATCTGACCAGCTGAAATCTCCAGAAGTGACAATGCCTATCTGTATCCACCCCCGAACATCATATCTTCACCCCGTTATCGCCTGTGAGCACCAAATAAAGGCCAGAGGCCAGCCGTTACAACCCGTTTCATAACAGTTCAATTATCCTCCGAGGTCTCCCCGAGTCAGGCAGCAGGGGAGATCTCATCCTCTTTTCGCACAAGCAAGATCAACAACTGTCTGATCGCATCAACGTAATGTCACATTTTACGTCTGCCTGACATGCCCCATAAATTACCGAGTAAACATTCTCCCATTATGCAAAGTTGTTCACCACCAATCTCAATTTTGATCATTGACTGACGATTCGCGTCTCAAGTCGCCCATCAGCCATCAACAAGGTCAACCAGATCCACCACGAGAGTCACAGGGTGGCCAGCCCCACAGGTGAGTGAGTCGCGACGATCTGAACAGCGTTGACACTGCACATGTACAACGGAAAGGCTTCGGTTTGCCGCTGGGATCCTCCTCCTGGCGCAGGTGACTGACTCTGGGAGATAAAGTTGCCGTTGCCGAAACGTTTGCTCGTATCTCCCAACTCGACTTCTCAATGTCGCGTGTAAAATAAGCAACGGCTGTGGGTGTCTCGTCTACATGTAAATGTCTGAGCCGTTCGCGTCAGCCTTTTCGGGGGGCAGACTGTTGACAAGGACTACACCAGGGATCTGGGGGAACTGTTAGCGTTTGAGAGAGCATTGCCGCGTTTGTTGATTTTGCTTCCGGCATCATGAAATAAATTCGCTTCATAAATATGCATACTTGTGTTGGAAGTCGGTTACATTTGTTTGTGTGGCATGTGAAGTTAGCAGGTCTATAAATGACACTGATCACATTAATGGGAGATGAAACAATTGCCACAAATGACACAAATTACCAAGGCAACTTGTCAAAGCATATGTGGCATATATCACATCAGAATTGCTACGCATAATGTTTGTCATAACTGAATAATTGCCGGCACGATTCCCGAAGCTGTGCTGCCACTTTGCCAGTTGCGCCTAATTTAGCAATAGCAACGCCAAGTGCCGCATAAATGTCTTGTCAAATGATGCGACTTTTTCCAAGGAGCCAACAGCAAATTGCATTATTAGCCGCAGCCATAAAAAGCCACCAGCCAGAGGAGGAACACTCCGTGGAAGAGGCCTCCTTAAGCAATGCAGTTGCCTAGATGTGGCTGCTGCCGCTCCGGCTGCCACTCTCTGGGGCCATTCAGTTTGATGTCTGCCTTTTAACGCCGCTGTCATGCAAAATACTTGCAGATACTTTGAATATTCTTGCCACTTCTACAATATGTATATATATATATATATATTCTGAGTTGTTTGACAATTCGCCTTCAATGAAGCAACAATGGATGCAGTTAAGAATGGAAGCTGGCATCCACTTTGAACGTTGTTGTATGCAAGTATGAAGAGTGCGATATGAAATTTAAATTGGGCCAGAAAAGGTCTTGATGATTGTGATATTTATAATATAAAAGATGGAGTTTAAAATTTCGAAAGTAAGTGAGAGCTAAGCTGTCTGGCAACAGACATTAGGCCATAACTGAAGAATGCGTCGATCCGGTGCCAATGCAGATACATAGTATCAGTATCATGTAAATTATGCTACTGGCATGATTTAAATTATTTGTTTTTTCCTCCTATCCCAAACACATTTTTTCCTCATTTTCTCATTTTTATATCCAAATCCCTGAACCTATTAATTTTTGTATTCGCTTGATTTGACCACTGTCTCCCAACTCAACTCCTTGGAGATCAAATGTCATTTATAGACCTGCCTGGCTTGCCAAATTAGACTTCACATGCCACAAAAAAAAACAAAAAAAAATGTAACCGACCAACATAAATTTATGCATATTTATGAAGCGAATTTATTTCATGTCCATTTCAAATGCAAACAAATAACAAAACAGCACAGCGAAGAGCTCTCTCTCTCAAAGCTATCAGATAATTCCCCAAATCCCTGAATTAATAAACCAGAGTACCCAAGGTCCCCCAACAACAACAATCACACGCGAAAAAAAAACAGCCACGTAAAGCCTGACAGCCAGGCAATTTACATGTAGAACAGAGACACCCACAATACGTTGCTTATTTTACTACAACATATAGAAAGTGAGTTGGAATACATGAAATTAGTTTGTGTAAACAAACATTTCAACAGCAGCAACATTTATCACTCCAGGAGTCAAGTCACCTGCACCCAGGAGGAGGATCCAAGCAACCAGCAAATATTCCAAGAAACCTTTCCGTTTATTTTATGGCGCAGTGTCAACACTGCATTTTTAGATCGTACCTCTTCTACTTCTACAATGGGGGCTGGCCACTGTCTGATGACATCTCGTGTGGACTCTGGACTAAACAAAGACATTATTGATGCCCAGATGGTTGATGGCTGATAAGACGGCCAAGGGATGACAGGCGGTCGGTCAGTCAATGATCAGATAAGTGAGATTGTTGGATACACAACACGCGAGTGACTGGGGAGAGGGAGAGACTTTACTTTCAATAATTTATAGAACGTAGTCAGGTGAAGTCTGGCGGTTGTTGTTGTGGTTGCTGTTATTGTGGCAATTACGTTGAAATGCAGTCAAGTTGAGTTGTTGACATGTTTTCTTGCATGTGAGAAGTTGGAGTTGGAGTTGGAGTCTGCCCTGCCTTTTGTCTCTTCGGGGGGCCTCAGATCTTTCAAGGGGTAATTGGATATTGTAAACAAGTTGTAGTAGCTGAGCCTCTGGCATACTATTTGGATATACAAGGGCGATGCTGGGGTGAAGATATGAGTAATGTTCGATCAGTGTTGGGGAGTAGATACAAGATAAACATTTTTGTGTATCTCTCAAGGTTCGAAAACTGGTCAGATGAATTTTTCAGCCAATGATAAAACTTACCCCCATATTTCTCAACATCAAACTAATTACCTTTTGGAGAGAAATAATAAAAGATTTACTTATAGGCTTAAAAAGCAAAAAAAAAACCTAAGTTCACAAACCAGGTACTCCATTTGACACAGTTCATATAAAAAAAATAATAAAATTTAATAATATTAATACCGTAGTGAGGTGAATAAGTATATTTTGATGTAAAAACTAATGGATGGTACTTTGGAAGTTGTTAAAATTACTCCAATGTTGATTGAAATGGAATATGTTAATGTAAATAAACAAATAAATATATGTTTCACAAAAATTTGAACTGGTTAGTTATAAAATAATATTTTTTATAGTTAAAAAATTTTTTAAAATTCTGAGATGGGATTATAAAAAAAAAAAAAAAAAAATAAAAAAAATAAAAAATTTAATATATAAAATAAAAAAATAAATTTTAAAAAATTATTTAAAACCCTTCAAGGGTCTTATAATTTTTCCCAGAAGTTTGCAACGCACAAAAATATTCATTTTCCGAGCGTATATTTTCACTCATCAATTTAATTAATGCCACTTATATTTGTTCAATAAGAAATGTTTAAAACATGTTATAAAATGCTTTATTTAAGGTAAACCAACAATATCAAATATTTATATTAAAGTTAAAGCATGTTTTCGGCATTTTTATAAAAAAATGTCTAACCGGATGGCGCTAATCATGAATTCGAACTCTGAGTCCGGTATGTTGGCCCCTTCTTCAGTAACAGCTTTTCAAAGGACCTCAGTCGAGTTGAACTTAACATTGAGCGCTGTTTAGCTATCAAAAAGGATAACTATTTCTCTACTATTGTAGTTCTTCCCATATAAAGGTCTGCATGACGAGAGATGGCACATACTTCAGCGCCAATAGCTGGTAAAGGTGACCGGATGTGTAAAAAGCTATTTTCGAAAGAAAGAAAATCGGCAGTCCAGCTCACTTGGGCCACACCGCCCACAATCATAGGCTAAATATCCTAAATATCAGAGGCTAGAAAAGCTTGAGCACTAAAAATAGAAATGTAGACTTCTGTTGTCTGCACGCAAATCAAATTAATGCCCCTTTCCGAAGTTTATATACTCTTACAGCTCGGATAATTTAATTATGATTTTTATTTCACAATTTTCGACAAATGTGCAACGTACTTGAATCTAAAGACTCCCTGCAACGTTTGCTTTAAAACTGACGGGTATAGAAACTATGGTTGTCGATATTTCTCAAATCATGAATTTCGATAAAATCAAAAATCAAAATTTTCGAGTCCAAAAAAGATCGATATATCGTTAAAGAAAAGTCCATGCTGTGCATCATCTTTGCCTCTTTTAAAAACTTTGTTGCGACCAATTCATGAATACTTTGATTCGCTTACACCAACGACTTTTCCTCATAGACATAGAAAATTGTAACTAAAATTGTCCCTAAAAGTTTAAAGTGTCATTCCAGGCTAATGATATTTTCCAGGGACTGCAAAGAACAGTTATGGAAAAAAATTATAAAAATTCATTTAAATTTAAGGACCTATATGTCCGGGGAGGCACCAGATTTAATTTTTTTGGGTCAGCTATTTAAAAAATGGCCATAAATTTATACATCCAAAAAAAAAAAATAGAAATTGGCTTTTTGTCATCAAGAGGGTCGAATGAAAGCAAATGAGGTTTAGTTATTTAACAACTTGATTCCGCATGGATTTGATCTAATCGAAATACGGGAACAGGCCTGTATATTTTATTAATTATACCCTTGGAGAGGGTATATTAAAATTGTCCGGATGTTTGTAACGCACAGAAGGAAACATTTCCGACCACATAAAGTATATATATTCTTGATCAGCATGACGAGCTGAGTTGATATAGCCATGTCCGTCTGTCCGTCTGTCCGTCCGTCTGTCCGTCTGTTTCTATGCTATCTCCTCCGTCAGTTTTAAAGCTATCTCAACCAAACTTTGGCACGAAGTTTTGGTATAAATACGCTGCACATTTGTCGGAGCCGGCCGGATCGGATGACTATAGCATATAGCTGCCATAGGAACGATCGGTTGAAAAAGTAGTTTTAGTGAGAAAAACTTTTTTGTTTGTCAATGCTATCCCCCCAACCCCGTATTTATATGTTTTCTATGCTTTCACATAATTTCGAGCAAGTTTTATAAATCGGAATTTTTAATATAGGTGCCATAAAAGATAGGTCTGAAAAAAGTCTTAGTGAGAAAAACTTTTTGTTTTCAATGCTATCGCTCCCAACTCCCGTATTTATAAGTTTTTTATGCTTTCACATAATTTCAGCAAGCTTTATCTGTAAATCGGCAACTATGTAGTATAGCTGCCATACAAAAGATAGGTCTGAAAAAAAGTCTTAATAAGAAAAACTATTTTGTTTTCAATGCTATCGCTCCCACGTTGTACAGATCTATATTATATACTACCACACAATTTTTGTCAAATTTGATTTAAATCGGATGACTATAGCATATAGCTGGCATAGTAACGATCGGTCCAAATGTAGTTCTAGTGAGAAAAACTTTTTGATAAAAAAAGCTTCCCTCTATTTTTTTATATAAAATTTTTTTTTTAATTATTTATAATTTTATAATAAAAAATTGTTTGATAATTTTTTAACAAAAATCAAAAATGTAAATTAAAATTAATTTTTTTCCAAAAAATTTCAAAATAATCTCTATTTTGTAATTTTTATAAAAAAATTATAAAAAATTACGATCCTGATATTTTCTAGATGCCGTTGTAATTTCATATAGCATTTCAGGCAGCATGTACGACTCCCTCAGCACTAGGCTCTGCAACAACTGCATTCAAACTTAATGATCCACCTCACTTTGCAGCGTATTGCTGCATCCAAATGATTGGTTCTTAGGTGCGATTTTAAGTTGAATTACCAGATGTTTTATCAGTCTTGCCATATAATTATTGATTTCTTGGTTCTTGGTTCACCCTGAATTTATTATATATTTTATGAAGACTCGTTACCGTTTTCAAGTTCAGTATAGTATGATTTCAAAAGTAAATGGGTGACCTCTAGCACACTTTGGATATTGAATTCCTAGAAAACACTTGATTATCTTTGAAATCCTTATGTAAGTGCTCTTTACAAACGCTAAATATCGTGCAGAATATGGAGAATATCATACCGTAGAGGAAATGATAAAAAAATTCACACAAATCAATTTTCAAATTTTAAAGAAAGAATTTTTGTCTAATAACAGGAATATTAAGGGGTCGGATATCACAAAGGGTGCTACTTTAATCCGGCATCGCAAAGCATTAATTCGGTCTATAAGTAGTCTCCTTTATAGAGGGTCCAACAGCAAAACTTAGTTTAACCCTAGGGCTGGAGCACAAATGCGACTGCAAGATGAACTGACGGCCGCTGACATAAGGCTGATTATGACAAATAACCACGCACTTTACCTTATAGTATGCACAAAGAGCACTGTTTTTATCTTTAAAATTCACTTGTAAGTTCATATTTGTGAAATCAATGAAACATATTTGTTTATTTCGGCTTGACGACGTTCTAAAATAACATGATCAGCAGTCAGTTCATATTTCAACAGCATGTGTGTGTGCGCCCTAAATTTGAAATCTTATATTAGGGAACCGATTAAAATTCCCACATAGGTCCATAGGTAATCGCTTAAAGAGTGGCCTCAACTCGAAAATTAACTGAACCGAACCGAGTTTTTCTTCATGAAAATTTTGTTTTCGGTTCGGTTGAAAAGAAGTCGTCTTATCAGCTGAAATCACGGTTCGGTTACGGTTTGGTTCGGTTCGGTTCAAGAACCGGGAGCATCCCCCGACATATCGTTTATAAAAATATCGATAATCACCTATATCGACACAAAATTTAATCACCCATATCCTCTCAACAAAAATATCGATATATCGATCAAATATTGACAACCTTAATAGAAACAGACGGACATGGCTAAATCAACTTATCTTGTCATGCTGATTAAGAAATATACATACTTTATGTTTTGGGAGATTGTTTACGTTACAAAGATCTGGAACAAGAAGGAGAACTTCTCCGAGAAACCATCAGGGGAGTGCATTTAGCTAAAATGAATTTCAAAATAAATTAATATGAAAGCCAGGCAAAAAGCTAAAACGAAAAAGTTTTTAAATATTTGGGAACAGGAAAAAATTTTTCAATTTTGGCGGTGAAAGAACGGAATGACATTTAAGATATTTTCCACACCAACTGGCTTAAAAAAAGCTTCTACAAAAAAATTGAGCATGTGACCCACCGCCAGTTTTCTTAAGTCTGTTTACACTACTCTTACGTTCCACGGTGTCGAAACTTAGGACGAAGTTAGCTAAATTACATAGTTCGGATGTCCGTATGGGCCTTAAGGATCACAACTTTTGTCATCTATTTGGGGCAGCATGCGCTGTCTGCTAACATAATGTTAATATGATAACATTAATGTTAATGCTCTGTTAATAAACATTAGGGAAGGCTTTTAAACATTTCTACCTTGAGTAACGGGATAACTTACGCTTTATATGAGTACCTTGTCCATAAGAGATCGGAGGGGGATAATAAACTGAAAACTATTTAAATTCTCTCACGTCTGCTCCATAAACTAAATCCACTTAACTCCCTCATCATTATTCCATTTTCTATCAAATTCCAAACCAGAACACACAAACGTTTTATGACCCTTACTTCCTGTGAGCGGGCGCCCAAATAATAATTCAAATATTGACCAACAAAAAAACCAAAAAAAAAAAAAATTGAATAAACAAAGGATGTGACCAACTGACATTGCTACCGATCGATCGCTTGGGTAATCCAATATCTGAGATAAGCCAGAAACCCAAAACTGAATCAACTCCATTCAAGCGAAATTGAAATTGTCTGGGCCAAAAGGGACAAAGACCAAACAAAAGGAATTTATGACTTGTGTCACTTTCAGCGCCATCAACTCGTAACTCAGACGACGCGTTGTCCCTCCTGCCCACGAGAATTCCACGTATGCGCGCCTGAAATTAAGATACAAACATGCTCAAGGAGCAGAAAGGAAGATTGCATCTTGCCTCGGCATAGTGGAGGAGCATGAGGCGACACTTGTGAACCCCGCAATCGCTCAAGCGTACTTCGCTCTCCCTGTCTCTGTCTCTGTCTCTGTCTCTGGCTATGCTCCTTCCTCGTGGGTCGTCAGCCCAGTCTTTTGAGATAAGTGCGTGGCGATAAGCAAACGACGACAGACAACAGACGACAAGCGACAAACGACATCGATGCGTTGGGTTGCGCCTGCGCTTAAGCAGAATGCTTTGCCCAGGAGCCCAGGCCAGCTGGCCGGAGAGACACCAAGGAGTTTGCACAATTGAACACTTAAATGGTTGCCTGTAACGCACTTCAGGAAAACAAAATGTTCAAGAAGAGGCGTTGTTTGTGAAGGGGATTCCTGGTTTGAGACCAACTACTAAAATATGTGTAGGCTGAGTAGGTAAATACAAGTAGTTGGTAAGAGTTTACTGACGTTGGGCTGGGACATGCCAGACAGGTGGAAAGGGTCAAAGAACTAACGTTTTAGACATGCGGTGAGGGAAGCTTGACGTCTGATTTTTATTTGAAAACGCTAAGGAACTTTTTTTGAAATTTTGTTATAGGAAATGGATGAGCTGACTTTTATATTTCAGGAGGAGAAAGTCTCAATGAGATGAGATTGAACTCATCAACCAATTCTTTACTTGTCGAAAACCAGGAAGAGCCGATATGTGGGAGCCCGCATTAATGAAGTATCATTCGTTCTTTATTCTCCGAGAATTCTCTCTCTTCATGTTGTATCCTTTTTTTCAGATCCAACTACACCACTGTTTGTCCCAGGCATTCTTCCCACCATCAGCAACATTTAACACGATAAGAAAATATGTTAAAGGATTTTTAATTACTTTCAAGTGGCCGAAGGAACCCTACCCAGACCTCAGTCGGGCACTTACAGAAACCTTCCTTCAGTTGGGTAAATGTTAATCACTTATGTAAACTCATTTACAAGAAAAGGAATTTAGCCAATGTAACGTGGAACCGGGCACTTCAGGACAGTCATTTTAATGAGGCACCTTAGTCCTCTAAATGATCGAGTGGAGTCTCAACAATTATCATTAGTAGGCTAATTGTGTTGCTTATCGATCATGTACAAAAATAAAATGCTTTCCATAAGCGGGATTAGCCAAATGATGCTGCAGCTGCACCCGCATCAATATTAAAATCCATTTACTTATTATTCAAAACAAACATTCTCCACTCATTGACCAATTGATTATATTTGCATTAAATTACAATTGATAAATATTCAATTTGGTTCTGTTTTACAAATTTAATGTAAATGACGTGCAGATAAAACTTACATATTGAGCGACTGTAATTTGTAATGCGAAATCAGTAAAATTCTCTTCTCTCACTTCCCCCTTTTTGTTGCATACGCAACATGTGGCGCCTCCTATACAGCATCAAAGGCACCGAACGAAATAAACTTGACTTGGGTAGACGCTAATTATGTTTAGCGTATGCTTTGTTCGCACTTCCCGTCGTTAATTCTGGTTTGGAAAAGTTTTATTGGCCATCGAAATGCAATTAAATGCCATAAAAAATGTGAAAAGTAAAATGATGTTGCCACCACATGTTGGACAGGAGAAGGAATGGAATGGCGGCGCCAAAGGTCTTTGATTTCTAACACCTTGTTGGCCGTTTGTTTGAACTGAAAGACAAGGGATTGCCTTCTTACAACTATGTGTGAGCATACGGTGTGAAATTGTAAAGAATTGATAAATCAATTTGGAGATAACTCCTTCGAGCGGAGGACTTCCAATTGCTGTCTTACGAGACTTTAAAGTGGCAAAAGGGTTTTTGTGTGTGTTAATTATCGAATATAAGAACACATTAATCGGTTGAATTTATATAAATCTACGAAACAAGGTGATTATATCAATAAGACTGTAGGTTAAACATATATATCTGCAGACCACAGTTTTTTCAAGCAACACCTTCTACCCTTGTCTATTCGACTTCTTTTAGCCCCCTTCTATAGAATGAAAATATTTGGCCACAGTGAGGCAGCAAACAAACACAAGCTTGCTTTTTTTTAAATTTTCAAAATTACCATCTCCTCTCTCCTCTCTCTTTAACACCAAAAGCTATCGAGCTGAAATTTTGCACAGAATCTTCTTTTTACTGCACACTGCTAATATGTCCGGAACCGACCGGATCGGATGACTATATCTTATAGCTGCCATAGGAACGATCGGTCGTAATTTAATTGGGTCTTTGTAGAAAACTTTTTTTTTTTAATGTTAACGTGTCACACAATCAGCGATTATTAATATTATACGCTTTTACATAGATTTGGAAGTTTTGGTTGAAATCGGATGACTATATCTTATAGCTGCCTTAGGAACTATCGGTCGAAAAGTGGGTTTTAATAAGAAAAACTTTTATGTTTTTAGGTTAACGTGCCTCTCACATCAAGATTATAAATATTATACGCTTTTACATAGATTTGGTCGAAATCGGATGACTATATCTTATAGCTGCCATAGGAACTATCGGTCGAAAAGTGGGTTTTAATAGGAAAAACTTTTTTGTTTTTATGTTAACGTGTCTCACATCGGATTATGATTATTATACGCTTTTAAATAGATTTGGAAGTTTTTGGTCGAAATCGGATGACTATAATCTGATAGGAAACGATCGGTCGAAGAGTTCTTTTGTTTTTTGGTTAACGTGTCTCAGATCATATTATACGCTTTATAGATTTGGAAGTTTTATCGAAATCAGATGACTATATCTTATAGCTGCCATAGGAACGATCTGTCGAAAAGTGGGTCTCTGTGAGAAAACCTTTTTGTTTTTAATGAAAACGTGTCTCATTATTAATATTATACGCTTTCACATAGATTTGTAAGTTTTGGTCGAAATCAGATGATTATCTTTAGCTGCCATAGGAACTATCGGTCGAAAGTGCGTTTTTTTTAGAAAAAATTGCTTGTTTTAACGCTGGCGTTCTTAAACTCTGATGTATTAAAACATTTGCAAGGGTATAAAAACTTCGGCAAAGACGAAGTTAACTTGGCCTTCTCGTTTTTACTTCAAGCCAACTGACCACATCTCAAAAAGGTTCTATATAACTTTTTATCCTTAAGTTAGATAGTTGAATACAGCGTAAAACTTATCATCACCAAAATCCAATGCAAATACAGAACAAAAGAATAAAGCTATATATTCCTTATCAAGAAATGTTAGCAAAGTAAACGAGAATCGGCTGCCAAAACCCCATTTTGAGCTGGGAAAGAGTAGTTGAACAATCATGTGAAAAATATTTGGTATGACGATTACAAAAAAGAAGGCCAAGCTAACTTCGTCTTTGCCGAAGTTTTTATACCCTTGCAAATGTTTTAATACATCAGAGTTTAAGAACGCCAGCATTAAAACAAACAATTTTTCTAAATAAAACCCACTTTTCGACCGATAGTTCCTATGACAGCTATAAGATGTAGTCATCCGATTTTGACAAAAACTTCCAAATCTGTATAAAAGCGTATAATATTAATAATCGCTGAAGTGAGACACGTTAACATTAAAAACAAAAAAATTTTCTCATTAAAACCCACTTTTCGACCGATAGTTTCTATGGCAGCTATAAGATATAGTCATCCGATTTTGACAAAAACTTCCAAATCTGTGTAGAAGCGTATAATATTAATAATCGCTGAAATGAGACACGTTAACATTAAAAACAAAAAAGTTTTTCTCACAAAGACCCACTTTTCGACCGTTAGGCAGCCATAAGATATTGTCATCCGATCCGGTCGGTTCCGACATATTAGCAGTGTGCAGTAAAAAGAAGACTCTGTGCAAAGTTTCAGCTCGATAGCTTTAAAACTGAGAGACTAGTTCGCGTAGAAACAGACAGACGGACAGACAGACGGACGGACAAAGCTCAATCGACTCAGCTCGTCACCCTGATCAAGAATATATATAGTTTATAGGGTCGGAAATGAATATTTCTATGCGTTGCAAACTTCTGGGCAAAATTATAATACCCTTTGCAAGGGTATAAAAATATAGAAAAGCTAACTTCGGCTCGACCGAAGTTTATATACCCTTGGAGCATGATATGTTCCTGCCAGTTTTTTATATGGCAGCTATACGATATATTCATCCGATTTTGATCAAACTCTCTAAAATTGTGTTGAGGCAGATAATATTTATAACTACCATTGAAAACAAAAAAGTTTTTCTCACTAAAACTATTTTTTCGACCGATCATTCATATGGCAGCTATATGCTATAGTCATCCGATTTGGATCAGACTTGACAGAATTGGGTGTTAGCATATAATATTAATCAGTAACGAGTTAGGGTGCGATAGCATTGAAAACAAAAAAGTTTATCGTACTAAAACTTTTTTCAGACCTATCTTTTGTATGGCAGCTATACTATATAGTTGCCCGATTTGCATAAAACTCGCTGAAATTATGTAAAAGCATAAAGACCTTATAACTACGAGCTTCGGACACGTTTGCATTGAAAACAAAAAAGTTTTTCTCTCTAAAACTAGTTTTTCAACCGATCGCTCCTATGGCAGCTATATGCTATAGTTGCCGATCCGGCCGGTTCCGACAAATGTGCAGCGTATTTGTACCAAAAGACTATGTGCAAAGTTTGGTTACGATAGCTTTAAAACTGACGGAGGAGATAGCATAGAAACAGTCGGACAGATGGACGGACGGACAGACGGACATGGCTATATCAACTCAGCTCGTCAAGAATATATATACTTTATGTGGTCGGAGATGCCTCATTCTATGCGTTACAAACATCCAGACAATTTCAATATACCTTCTCCAAGGGTATAAAGAGCTCTAACTCTAAGCATAAATCGCTCTAAGCTAACATAAATAAGTCTAGATCATGCGTATTTTGAGCTCTAAAAGTTTTTAACAAAATCCCGAATCGTGCTGATTCGTATCCAACACGTTCTAGAAATCCAGAATATAAGGATTTTTTTAAAATACTCTTGAATCGAGAAATTCCGTTCTTAAATCAAGAATTTTCGCTTAGTGAACTTTGAATCTGGAAATTCTTTATGCAAGTAACGAAAATTCTTGGTTTTCTCTCAGTGTACCAACCCTAATTTATCTCTATGTCCCGCTTTCGCAAGCATTGTATCGTTTTTATTATCGTCAAGTGTCATTGCTAAAAGGCTATATTCAGGGGTGTCCTGGAAATCTGAAAGAAAATCCAGCATAGAAGCACACTTTGCTGCGTCTTCAACATTTCATTCAAATATTAGTCTGCTGTTCGCTGTCATTTTGGTTCTCTTGGGACTAAGTCCGTCTCCCTCTAACCAATTAATTTTCCTATGTCGACAAAAATTTTGAGATGTCACAATGAATGTTCTATTTGTCAGGATGGGGTAACATCACTCAAAAAAGAGAGCTTCTATTTTAGATTTTCTTTGGAAATCTCTAGAGATTTTCGTATAATCGACATGGAGCAATTAGAATTAGAGAGAAGGTTTGCGCTGCCTCTCAATTTTGCTGATGCTAATCGATAGTGCCCAAAAAGATACTTCAAAGTGCCAGTAGGAAATCACTGTGGTTAGAGCGAGACGAACATAACCCACATGTATCCAGAGAGGCGAACAGCTGACCAAAATTATCTAGAGAGCGTAAATGAGAGCGAACAGCTGACAATTTTCTGACAGAAGCTTTGTCGACTGAGCAACCTTTCTCTCTAATATTCTTTGCTCCATGTAATCGATTGCACTTCGAAGTAAACTGAGACTAGTTGATTTGCGAAGTGTCAAGAATAAGACCGCCTACTAAATAGATTATGTGGAAGGGAAACCGTACGCATCAAATCTACTTGGCTTTGAGCAGGCGGTTTCAAATCGCTCAACTTTTGTCATCTAATCTAGTGGCCGGGCATACATATGTGATAAGTGTATTATAATTTTGCCTAGGAGCTTGCAACGGTTAGATCCTCTCCGACCACATAACGAATATATATTCTTGATCAGCATGACAAGTTTAGATTAAAATAGCCATGATTGAAGATTTTATAGGATCTAAAAGAAAGTCTATACGGGAGTAACACAGAATATTGTATTTTATATTAAAACTGCTCGAATTTATATGTGAAATGGCACGGAAAAGCACGCCTACTAGACCAGATGGTGAGTTTGAGCGATATTGAATCAACTACTCAAATCTACTTGGCTTTGTATAGTCGGTTTCAATTCGCTTAGTGGGTCCCACTTCGGCAAGCATATGGTTTGAATTGCCGAGAGTGATCTGTGCCAAAGGACTATGGCTGGGGAACACTGCACGTCCCAGACAAAAGGATTTCGTTAAAGTATTTTAAAATATTGTTTGCAGAAGGATCAAAAACAATTGATTTTTAAATTTAGCCTTAACTTTTTTATATAACATCACTATTGTTCATCCGATCTTTACTAATTGTTCGGCAGTAGAAGGCAAACCAAAAATTTACAAAACAGTGGAAGATATTACGTTTTTTCCAAATTTAGGGGGCGGGAGAGGGCTTGGAAAAAAATTGAAAATAAACTCGACCTGCCTGCAAGTATAAGAAATATATGTTCCAAACATGTCAAACCTTTTCTCTTCATCTCTGGGATCTCTTCGTTTATACGAACAGACGCAATTTCTCCAGTTCGCCTTACGTGGACTTAACTGGGAACAGACTCCTTCTATTAAGGCTACCGTCCTTGCAAGATAGATAATTGTATTTAATATTTTGTCACACTTATTTTCCTAGCAATTGTAAATCTTTGCCTCCCGCCCTTGATGTGAGTCGGAGCATATCATAAAAAGTTCTCCCTAATTTCGGTGGAGGCGAGATTAGGATTAATCTGTTTTCTTATTTTTCTCTCTTAATTATTATGTTGACAGTTAAATTTGTCAACTCTATTAAATAATTACAAATACAAAGACAAGCGCCCAACAATTTGGGACAGTTTTATGAAGAGTACAAAAAAGTTTTAAGCGGCTTAAAAAAAAGCTTTAATTAATATCTTAACAAAATTTTTTAGATACTTGTGTTAGAGTTGAGACTGATAGTTTCAGTTGTTTAAAAAAAAATCGTGTTCAGACTTATAGAGCAAAGTTTTGAGAAAAGCGCGCTTAAAGTTTCAACAGCACTGTAAATTTTCCTGATTTTCTTTACAATAGTGCTTGTTTCTTCATAATTTACGGCTTGACTTAAAGTTATCTATGTGTGTATATATGCACCAGAGAACTGCAAAAATCACTTTTTCTTGATTGCGTCATGCACAAAATTCTTACTCACATTTATTCATCTCACAAAACTCTAAACTCAACTCAACTCCAACTCAAGCCGTTCTGCTGGTGTCGAGTGACTACCCGGCCTAACGACCTGATGCATCACTGAGCGTAAGTCCTGTCGTTAACGACAGTGCACCCATCACCGTATTAACGACTGGTGATGCAACGTCGTACCGACTGGTGATGCAACGTCGTACCGACTGGTACGTTGTGCGGACATTCGCAAAAGTGTGCAAACAAATTCAAAACAAACAAGCAACTCCCGAACTGCGGCTGCTCGGACAACTTCGGCGAGTCGCTGTTGTTGCATGATGTGACTATCACTCGTTCTCTCATCTCGTTCAGTCCGAGTCAAACACGTGCGGCCGTAAAAAAAACAAAAAAAGGTTAATATTGAGTGTCAATTGTTTATAAATGAAATCTAATGTATAATTAATAAACTATTATATGCATAGATTGTTTTAACAACTAAAAAGTGTACAACTAATTTGATTTGTTGAAGAAACATAAGAAATTGAAAATGCACGCCTAGAGAAGCACCCGTGCGCCAGAGGAGCCCCTTTTTCTTGTTGCTGCTTGTTCAACGCTGTGCACAGCGCTAACCAACAACTAAATTAAACTTAAATTAAATTAACATAAATAAAAATTTTATATGAAGGTTACAAAGAGCACAGTTGGTAAAAGGCATTTGAGGCGATTGGTGAAAAATGAAAAAGAAAGTGTGTTGGAGAAATTTAAGAGCGCGTCCTTACATAGTTTTGTGGCAGAAAATTTAGTGTCAGGCTTGGCGTACGAAGAAGATGTGCGCGATGACGTGCAAATTATGGAAGTAGAAGAAAGTGAAGATTATAAAGAAACCGCGAATTTAAATCAAAAACTAAAAGAGTGGTACTTTAGGCATAGAGTGTCCCGCACATGTGCGATAGACTTGTGTAAAATTCTTCGAGACGAAAATCTCAATGTTCGGCCGTTTTACAAGTCAAATTGTCCGACCAAGCCAAATATTTTAAATGTTGCTGGCGGTAAATATATGCATGTGGGATTAAAATGGCAGTTAATAAATATGAAAAAAAATTTTAAGTTGAACGACATATTAAACATTGATATTAACATCGACGGACTACCACTATTTCGAAGCTCAAGAATCCAGTTGTGGCCAATTTTAATACGCCTTAACAACGTCCATAGCATGCCTGTTTTTCCTGTGGGTGTATTTGTAGGGAAGACAAAGCCTAAAAATTGTGACGAATTTTTAAACTCATTTTTCAATGAAATGTCCGATATTCTTCAAAATGGAATACAGACTGAAAACGAAACGATTAAGGCCGAGATTAGAGCCATAGTTTGTGATGCTCCAGCGCGAGCGTTTATAAGTGGAACCCCTTCCCACACCTCCCGGCATGGCTGTGCAAAGTGCACGCAAGTTGCCAAAAAAATTGATGGAATTTTGACATATTCTACTTCGGCCAAAGGTTTGATAACAGATGCAGATTTCTCTAATAGGAAATACCCTGAACACCATAGTCAACCTTACGTTGCAGAAAAAACAGTTTTAGAAAATTTAAATATTTCAATGGTCAGACAAATTCCATTAGATTGTATGCATCTTGTAGATTTGGGGGTTATGCGCAAATTTTTAACAAGATTGGTGAGCAATAAGGTTTCCTTTAAAC
The DNA here is from genome assembly GCA_018904235.1 of Lordiphosa stackelbergi. Taxonomy (NCBI): domain Eukaryota; kingdom Metazoa; phylum Arthropoda; class Insecta; order Diptera; family Drosophilidae; genus Lordiphosa; species Lordiphosa stackelbergi. The sequence goes on along the minus strand of JAEIFU010004088.1, from coordinate 1,762 downwards.
TTTCTAAACAGAATAAAATAAACATTTCGAACAAATTAATCACTATTGGTCGCCACATTCCAAGAGAGTTTGCTCGAAAGCCAAGACCATTGGATGATTTAGTTCATTGGAAGGCTACAGAATTCAGGCAGTTTTTGCTGTATTCTGGAATTATACCTCTAAAAGGTGAGGTTCACGTTGATATTTATTTTACTTTTCTTTTGCTGCACTGCTCTTACAGGCTTTTATGTTGCCCAAAGCAAAGAGATTCTAGTTTACACAACGCTCAATGTATGCTCAACGATTTTGTGGAAAATTTTTCACATTTGTTTGGCGAAAACAGCGTTTCTTATAACGTCCATAGTCTTCTCCATTTAAATGAAACCGTAGAGCATGTAGGCGATCCTATTTCTGGATCTGCTTATTCTTTTGAAAACTATCTTCAGTCTCTTAAGAAAATGGTCAAAAAACCATCAAAAATATTGCAGCAACTACATCGAAAAATTTTGGAATGCCCCTTTTTAACCGAGCCTGATCAGAGGGAAACCAAAGTTCATGGAAATAAGTGCATTTTTAGGGGATGCATTCTTAGTAATGAACCACCAAATAATTATTGTTTTATTGAAGGTAGTGTTCCAGTGGTAATTGATGAAATAACGGAAGATTCAGTTAATGGTAGAAGATTTGACAATAGACGCAGTTTTTATAAGGATCCAGTTGATTCGACTATGTTAGGAATATATATTATAGACTTAGGGGATTGCGGGGAAGTGGAATCATTTTCCTTTACAGATTTAGAAAGTAAAGCAGTCACGATCCCACATGAGGGAAATATAGTAATAATGCCAATGCTTCACTTTTACTAAAAAGTTTAACCTCTAAAATAAAGTAAAATAATTAAAATATATCAAAAATAAAAATATATATACTATAAAAAATAAATATAAATACTATTTAGAGCAAGAATATGGTTGGACCAGCTCCCAAAAAAATGAAGAAAGCCAACAACACTAAGGACGAAAACGAAGAGACGTGTAAGACATGTCACGATATGGAGGGGCTGAAGATCTACTTTAAAGGTAATATAATATATATTTTAAAACTTATCTGACTCATTTTGATTTAATATTGATTTTTATATATATCTATAGAAATTATGGAAAAGAAAATGGCCATAATATCAGCGCAACACCAAGTGGTATTGGAAGAAGTTGCCGAACAAAAGGTGCTAATTCAGCAGTTGTTGCGGGACCGTACTGTCTATGAAACTAGCCAGCTGCAGGAGAAGTTTCCAGTTAACAGCAAGGAAGACTTGATTAATATGAATCAAGAAATTGAATCAAATGGCAAAAAGAAACATGTAAGCACAAATGATCAGTTAAAAAACACCACGACAAACGCAATCACATAAATGTATTTTAACAGGTTCAAGTTATGCGTCAACTCCTTAAACCAGGAGTGGTAAAAAATTTAAAAGAAACTTTGAGCGATGACGTCACAATGCTATATAATGTGGATGGGGTGTCGGGAAAAGATTCCCTTAAAAGCCTTACACATTTTTTTACTGCCTTGATTGGTAGGTATTTATTGAAAATTTTATCAATAAATGCTAAAAATATTTTAAACCTTTTTGTTTCAGAGTCCATTCCTACAGTGTATGATGGAGGCTCACCAGAAGATCAGCTGCGTAAAGCCATTCAGCTTCAAAAAAAACGTGTAATTAAGAAAAATAGTCTTAACAACAAAGAAAACAAAGAAAAGAATTAGATGTAGAAGACTTAAA
>JAEIFU010004087.1:0-19818 GCA_018904235.1 Lordiphosa stackelbergi | reverse complement strand
ACGGACAGACGGACGGACAAAGTACTAAATCGACTCGGCTGTTGATGCTGATCAAGAATAATATATTCTATATGGTCGGAAATGATTCCTTCTGCCTGTTACATACATTTGCACGACTTTAGTATACATTTTTTACTCTACGAGTAACGGGTATAAAAATAATGCAGTTTAAGACTGAAGAAACTCACGATGAGATCCGTTCAATTGCCTTGTACTGGTCAGAGATTTTTGAGTCAAAATTGCATATCAGCAAAGAACACAAGATTGTTGCCTTCTTGTGGCCTGAGTATAAACAGCTGCTCTATTTCAATAATTCAAATTTACGAGCTTGCAAAGGAAGAGCTTTTTAAGATATCCATAGCCAATTCTGATGGTTCCGATATTGAACAGTTAGATCCTAGAGATGTCGAGGAGGTTAGACGAGAGGATAGTCGAGCCGAAAACAATGAAATACTGGATATGTTAGACGAATATAAAGATGTGCATTCAGAAATTCTTCTTCTTGATTGGCCCGATGCATGCATCACAACCGTTCGACGGTCTCGGCCGCTGCCAACAATGTCCGCCAGTCGCTTCTGCTCCGTGCGAGCTGGGACCAATTGGTCAAACCAAGCTTGGCAAGGTCTGCCCGAACCTGGTCATCCCATCTCAGTCGAGGTCTCCCCCGCCTGCCTCTTCCTCCGAAGTCAGCCGCCTTCGAATAATAAGCTTTCCTTACTGGAGCTTCTTCGTCCATCCTGGTGACATGTCCTAACCAGCGCAGCCGCTGTTGCTTTATGCGCTTGACCAGACAAGTGTCCCCATAGAGCTCATACAGTTCGTCATTATTTCGAATGCGGAAAACATCGCCAACTTTTAAAGGTCCATAAATCCTCCGAAGAATCTTTCGTTCAAACACGCCAATCGCCGCTTCATCCGCTGCTGTCATTGTCCATGCTTCTGCGCCGTATTGCAGGACTGGGATGATTAGCGACTTGTATAGGGCTAATTTTGTTCTTCGCTTGAGGTCTCTGCTCTTGAGCTCTCTACTTAGCCCGTAGAAGCATCGGTTTGCAAGTGATCCTTCTTCGGATTTCCAGACTGATGTTGTTGTCGCTGGTTATCGTCGTTCCGAGGTAAACAAAATCCTCAACAACTTTAAAGTTGTATTCTCCCATTGTAACAAATTGTCCAAGACGCAAGGACTTTTTGTCCGCGGATACAAGGTATTTCGTCTTGTCCTCATTCACCGCTAGACCCATCAGTTCTGACTGCCTCTCAATCTCTGAAAACGCCCTGCTTACCGCCCGTGAATTCATCGGCATACACAGTAGCATTAGATCTTTACGAAGAAATGCGTCCGTTCTGTTGGCATGTGGGCACTGGCGCAGTATATATTCCATCAGTAGATTGAAGAAGTCGCACGATAAGGTATCGCCCTGCCTAAAACCTCTCTTGGTATCAAATGGTTCGGAAAGGTTCTTTCCTATTTTGACGGAGCTTTGTGTACTTCTCAACGTCATCATGCAAAGACGGACGTACTTTGCTGGTATACCAAGGGTAGACAAGGCTTCAAAAAACCTTGACCTTATCGGCGTGTCGAAGGCTGATTTATAATCAACAAATAGATGGTGTGTGTTGATGCCTCTCTCATAGGTCTTCTCCAGGATTTGTCGTAATGTGAATATCTGGTCTGTGGTGGATTTACCAGGTCTAAAGCCACACTGATAAGGTCCAATCAGTGTGTTAATAAGCGGCTTAAGACGTTCACAAATAATGCGCGACAGAACCTTATATGCAATGGGAAGGAGACTGATCCCGCGGTAGTTGGCGCAAACTGCAGGGTCTCCTTTTTTAAAGATTGGGCATAGAACACTTAAATTCCAATCGTCGGGCATGCTTTCGTCAACCCATATACGGCAAAGAAGTTGGTGCATGCACCTTACCAATTCTTCCCCTCCAGCCTTGAACAATTCAGCGGGCAGCTCATCAGCGCCAGGTGATTTATTGTTCTTTAGCCTTTGTATGGCTAAGCAGACTTCCTGTTGGGTCGGCGGGTCTATCTCTATGTTGTCGATTGGCGGCATCGCTACTTCTCTAGAGGCGGCATCATGTTCGTCATCGCCTCCCAGTAGGTTGGAGAAGTAGCTTCTCCATTTGTTAAGCGCCACTTGCGGATCGGTGACCAGATTCCCGTGTTCGTCTTTGCATTGTGCGACTCTGGGCTTAAAACCTTCTGTTAATTGCTTAATTTTTTGGTAAAATTTTCGAGTCTCACTCATGCCGAATAACATCTCGACTTCCTCGCGCATGCGCCTTTCCTGCTCGCTCTTTTTCCTTCTAAAGAGGCGCTTCCGCTCTTTCTTTTTCTCCCGATATCGCTCCTTAACAGCCCGCGTTGCTCCCGACTGCAGAGTTCTCCTGTAGGCTGCGTCTTTTTCTGCAGTAGCAAGTCGGCACTCCTCATCGTACCAAGTCCGACTTCGAGGGACTCAGGTACCCGAGTATCTCCGTGGCAGCCGTACTCATGGGTGTGATATACGATTCCACTGTTCGCATATATCGGAAGAAGATGGGGAGGTTTCCCTGAGCAGTTGGGCGGAGTTTGGCTTTGTAGGCATCAGGTCAAATGTGATTTGCAGCTTCTCGACGTTTTAGCTTTCGACGTATTGTGCCAGGCATGAGGCATTTGCCACACTGAAGCCGCGTGCGTACCTTGGCTGCAACCAGGTAGTGATCCTGAGTCTATGTTGGCTCCTCGAAACGCACGCACCGTCTAGTACACTCGATGAGTGCCTAATTTTTATAAAAATTAAAAATAAAAATTTATCTTGTTAACAGGATACTGCATCACGAATTAGTATATCTAAAGTTTTCCCATTAATGTAGAAAATTTTTTTAGGTTCGATTTTTCGAGGAGGTGTGAGTCGACTTGGGACGGCGAAGCGTAAGCCAGGATCACTGGGTTCGCCAAATTGAACCGATCAGCAGCTTTACCACATACGCCCCATTAGGTCAAGAAGATCTATTACTAGAAGTTCTGAACGACCACAAATTCCTGGTGCTGCAAGTGAATACTTAATGATTGACACCAGTCACAAAAACATAAAAAAAAATCAGTGAACAATTACTTAACCTACTTAGCCTATTACCATTCATAAATTCAGAGTTCTCCGTTCGTGTGGATTTTGAAAACGTCTGAGGTCAAAACATTTGTCAGAGATTATTTTATATTTAGTTTTGCTGTTTGCAAGCGTTTTTTTGGCGTTCTCCGTACCGTGCTAATTTTTTAGTGACAGTTCAAAAGACCGCTGCGGAGATACCGTTTTGACTTGATTAAGATGATAAAAGAAAAATTGCAGAAAGCGCATACCGAAAGGAGTACTTTGCCAGGTGCTATGATAACTAGAAAATTCATTGGCACAAGTATATTGCAGCGAAACGGGATGATATATAATATTTTAAAAATAAACAGACTACCTGAAGAAGGCAATATAATTGCCGAAATGCGTAGGAGAAAACCCGAGGCAATAAATGATTTGACTGCGAATATATTCCACAGTTATGAAAAACAGATTTAGTTAAATAAAGAAAGATTTTGAAAATATAAGAAAATTCTCCTTTTAATTTGAGGGAGGCTGCCGCTTGGCATTCATTACAGCAGAGTCCCGCACCGGGAACCGTAGTAGATGACGAACTAATCCTTCCGAAACGCGTCGACTTCTTTCTAAAACAAAAACAGTAGATATATTGTAAAAGAAAGAAACATTAATTTAATTTTAATTGATTGACGGACAAGCATCAGCTTTATTATTTTCCTTACGATTATGGAATTGTATGCTATTCTGCATTAGTGCAGACACCAACCACATTACGATATTCAAAAATAGAAAAGTATTGTGGACTTTGAGCCAGAGATGGCGACAAAAAATTGTTATAAATAAGAAATTGGATGATACTGACTCGACAAAGTCTTGTATATGTACGGAAATCTGGCAAAAGAATCATTGCCAATTAATATAATACAAAAATAAGAAAATAAAAATAAATTGTCCAAGATGATGTGTCTGGCTGGACAAGCTCCAGACGAATGAATCGAAAAGTGATTTGTGTTTAAGAGGTTGAGTTTGATTGTTTGGCGCAGCCTACTAAGTTGTGAAGTTTTACTTTTGGAAAAATTTATATTCAAACTGTAAGTGTAAGTGTTTGTTTATTGCCATTTTACACTGAGCCTAAGGCTGCCTTCATTCATATATCCGGTAGCAGAAATCAGCAGAGTTTTTATTAATATCAATTAAGAATAAATCGAAAGAGGAAAATTTTAAAGTAAACCTGGACTTCGGGGATTTTATCACCAGCTACTTTCTGGTCTTTGAATTGTTACAGCAAACAATCATCAAATTTCACTACGGGAACTTCTATGCACAATGGCTGAAATGTTAAATACTGACGAGAAATATAGTTAGATCAAGTGCTAATGAAATAAACTGTGTTTATAAACACAATTGGGAATAAGCTGCTGCGAAGCAATTAGCCAATGAAAGTTTGAGTGCTTGCTTATATTTAGATTCACGCTTCAGCCACACTTTAGCGCCAACAAAAAAAAAATGGAAGCAATTGGATTTAAAAAAAAACGATAAAATTGAATTGATTTTTACGAGAATTATTTCTGTTTTATGGGATGTCTCGTCAGCAGACTATAAAAATAAGCATAAAAAGCAAAATGCTTATCGCGGGATTACTGAAAAAATAAGACAAAAGTGATGATGAAATAAAAACAAAAATTCATCATTTGCGCACTCAATTTTACAGGAGTTGCGCGAGTGAAGCAAAAAAGTGGCCCGGAGTTACATCGGACAACTATACCAGCAAATGGGAGTTTTTTCGATGCGCTTAAATTTATTAAAAATGACGACGCAAATAATTATAAAATTCAAAATTTGGTGAAGTAGTACAATTTATTGGAACATATAAAGATATTACGTGCAAAATTTCAAGCCCAAAATCGTGTATGCTATAAAAATTATCTCTCAGTACAGAGTTATTTTTGTAACGATCAAAGAGCTTTTTTACTAGTTCGTCAATACCAAACGTCGTTCCAATACCTTACCTTCTTCCCTGTTCTATAAACTCGAAAATGGCTCGTGAATCTCTTCGCAAAATTCTTTCAATCAACTTAATCGTTGTCCGATGCCAGCAATGGCTATTCTTATCCTATTTCCTCGTATGATTTCATACGCAGCCCCACATTTCTTTTTCTTCTGTCCTAGAAACCTAACCTTTTTCCTGTCTCAGATAATGTGCCATCGTGCATCTTAAAACAATGCGCAGACTTGCTTGCCTACCTATCCGGCATCTTGTTTTCCAAATCACTTGAACAGTTTAAGTTTCCATCTCCATGGAAAGAATCCTTCATTATTCCTACATAAAAAATGCCTCGGTCGGCTTGTTTCTAACTACAGGGCATTGCAGAGCTATCTGCAATACCCAAACTCTTTAGAGGCAAATTATAGCATCTCAGTTACAACATTCCTGTTCTTTCCTTTTGCATCACCGAACCAGCATGGATTAAATTTAAAAACAGATCTATTACTACTAACCTGCTAAATTACTAACTTCAGTGATTCATGGTTCCACTCAAGGTAACAAGCAGATGTTATTTTACAGAATTTAAATGAGCTTTCGACAGTGTTCCTCATTATACGATTCTGAAACTGTCTGTTGGGACTTCCACTGGAGACTATTGGTGGATAAAAAATCCTATCTCCAGTCTAAATTCAGAAAGTTGTATTCAGCAGATGCACCTCTTATCCGGTATTTGAAGCCTCTGGAGTTATCAGACGACCATCTTGGACCTCTTCTTCGTGTTATTTATTAATGACCTGCCTAATGTAATTAAGCATTCTCGTGCATTAATAAGATAACTAAAAATATTTCTGAGCCATAACTCGCCCAACGATTCAGCTTTTGCTTCAGGTTGATTTGAATTCTATTTATACGTGGTGCTCTTGCAATTTTGTTGCATTTAAACAGGGACAAATGTAAATCTGTGTTTATCGTAGAACCCCTCTTCTAACGAACTATTTATTGTTAATTCTTATCAACTTGAACGAGTTGAATCTTTCCATGATCTGGGTATTACCTGAACATAAAACTTTCTTTTGGCACTCACATTGAACTTTCTGTGAACAAAGCTATGGGCTTGCTAGGGTTTTGATAAACGGTGGTCTAAGAGGTTCAATGATCCCATACAGTAAGCTCTTATTTATATCCTAATTGAGACCATTTTGGAGTTTGGTTCGTGTATTTGGAACCCTCAGTCACTTACCCTGTGTAAACGCATCGAATCTGTCAGAAACAGTTCCTTTGTTTGTCTTCACCAACCTGGGTTGGGACCCCACAGTTGAGACTTCCTCCTAATATTTCCAGACTTAAAGCTTTTAGACTTACCGTCACTTGAGCAGACGAACTATGTTAGGTATAATGTTTTAAGCAAACTTATAAAGGGTAATATAGACGCTGAGTACTTACTCAGGCGCGTGAACTTTAATGTCCCTTCAAGACAAACACGAAACTATATTCCCTTGAAGGCTTCCTGTTGCTTCTTCTTTATATGCTTCTAACTATCATTTCGCATTCAGTAGCAGGGATTTACAATGCTATCTTTCCTCTTCTCAGTGGTAACCTTTCCGACGAAGGCTTTAGGCCTTTTATTCTTTACACTCTTACACTTGCATAGCTTCTAGTATTTTTTTTTTTTGAAATTCCTTCCGATCATTATTGCTGCGAGCAGGGGCGTAGCTGGTCATACCGGTTGGCTAAATTACCCCCACCGGATCGGAAGGCGTTTCTTTTATTTTGCTCTTAATGTCTTCTTTTCTACCCTAATTTTGTATCTCTTTTTATATTCTATTATATTGTAGCTATGTCTTTTAGACGAAGCTACAATTAAAATAAATAAATAAAAATAAAATAAAATAAAAAATCGTAGTAATAACTTATTTTATATATGTTTATATTGCCATGAGTCATGGCCATGACACTTCACCATCAGGCAAAACAAAAAAATTTTTTAAATTCTTCACGTATATCTTTTTCTTCAGTAGAGTTTTGCGTACTTCTTTGAATTGGTATGCAACTTCCTTCTAACGACAATCAGATGTTACGCCAGTGCGGTACAACTTCACCATTTCATTGTCGAATATTTCCATTCGGAGCATATTTTTGTTTGACTCTTTCTTGGCCATCAACCAGTTATGTAATAAATTGCAGAGACAACATCTATTGTCTTTTTCTGGCCCAAGTTCCAGTGGCTTTCTTAAAACCCGGAAATCTGTTTGCCATTATGCCGGAAGCATTTTCTTCCACTCTTCTTGACTCTGGAAGACGGTGAATTAAAAACACGATTTTGGAGCAGGTTGATTTCTGAATGGATATGGTTTCATTATGTATCTTTTCAATGCGAATGCATCATCCAAGTCCATAGGGCACCTTTTTGATCTCGACCTGGGAAGTGGCTGCTCCTCAGGAACATTAAGTTGTTCATTTTGTAACGCATATGATAGACTACTTGCGTTAAAAAATTCCTCCATCAGAAATTCTTCCTTTGCCTCTACATCGAAGTAAATTGTTGTAAATTGAAAAAGTGCCTTATATTTATAATTATTACAACTTTTTAGGGGGATTTTTCATTTACTTTTTTCCTGTTTAAACAACGATACAATGAGGAAAGTTCCAAATACTTTCAAAATCGGATGAAATTTTAAGCCACTCGTTTGTAGAATTGGGAACCTAAGAAAATACAAATAAATTATTAATATTTTGTTTACATTTTCATTTCATACTTTTTTTAGGATCTAAGTGAAAGCGCCGTTAACACAATATTCTTAGGAGAGGCACCATGTTCAGCTAATTCGTCAATAACAACAGATGACGTACCAAGTACATCCAAAGCAAAAAAAAAAAAAAGAAGATCTGCTTATTAAAAAGGCAAGCGCTTTACTCGATAAGACAGCGGATGACCATCAGGTGTTCGGTGATTTTGTTGCATCTGAGCTCAGATTGTTGAAATCACACCAAAATAGACTTCTGCTTCGCAGAAAAATTCAGAAAGCTATTTTGGAAGTATCGGAAATTGATAGCGATACTTGTTCCACACCTAATATCGTGTACTCGTCTACCAATTCTCCAGTTTTTGCCTTTTCAGATGGTAAAAAAGTAAATGCAAATATAATTTACATACTTACTTTAAGATATTCCCTTTTCAGGCATTCATATACAGCTCGACAAGACTCCGGCACAATGCTTGCAACCGTACTCACAGGAATGCGAAATAGAAACATCAGAGAATGATATGAATCACCTTTCAAAAAATTAATTACATCAATAAACATTTTATTTAAAAGTTCATATAAATAAAATATAAACATACCCGTGGCTAAAACGCAATGTCAGGGCTAATCGCTGATTTGGTGGAATCGCAGGACGCATTACAGTGTCTTGTTTAGTTATGTAGTTTTTTACTTTTTCTAATAAAAATTGAAATCAATGAATGACATGCGAAAAAATTGTAATAGTTTGTTTCATCGCCATTTTGTAGCTCTTTTAAAAGGTTCTGATGCACCATTTTTCATCTCTTTTGGAAATCCACTCTTTCACTACAACAACTTTCTTTTTTTGCAGACTCTAATCTTCTCACGTCTTACGTTTAATTGAAGTTGCTAATATGTAAAAAAATTTAAAAAAATTTAAAAAACAAAATAAAAAAAAAAAAAAAAAAAAAACAAAAAAAGTTAAAATTAAATAAGCAAAAGGAAAGTTTTCTTGCAATATTTGCATAGGTGTAAACATTTGTGCAAACTTTTGCTGCAAATTATTTTCAACTTGCTGCAAATTGTTTGCATCGTGTGTACCTATACTGGTTCTTTTCGTTTTCCCTTTACCTGAGTACCCCTGTGTTAAGTAGGCTTTACGTACTCTATTAAAATATTTATTACAAAAATCAAATAACTTTTGCAAAGTAGCCCAGTTCTGATTGTCAGTTGTCATTGGGTTTCAAGCAGCCAAATCGGTTTGTAAAAATATTCAGTTCAACTTCAGAGCTGCTAGAGAGCAGTCGAATTTTCTATTTATTATAAATTTATATAAATTTTTATTGTTGTGTTTTGGCTTGTATAAAAATTACCTAAAATCCAGAATAACTGTTAAATCAAAATAAGAAAAAGTGAGGTAAGCGTTGGTGCAACAAATTTGAACCATTTCGGTATAACTTTTTGGGTTCTTCAAAGCGTCTTCAAAATGTCTGATAACGAAGAGAATTTAAATATGGATGTGCCCAGCTCTTCGGGGGCTGCTGCATCCATGCAGGCACCAGAAGGAAAGGGCTCGGCTGCTGCCAAGGAACAAAGGGCGAGCGACCACAATTTGGCTTTGGTCCTCAACCGACCAACCAAATGTTTGATTTAGAGGGATCAATTCGTCGTACCATGAGGATGCGCTTTCGTGATATGCACATCCGTCGTTCGGACAATGATGCCGACTTGGGAACTTGGGTTGATACGGCTAACGCAGCTGAGACTACAGACACTGGCGATGCTGAAGCCAGCAACTAAACTCGAAATCGTTTGTTTGCTGAAGATTTTCGTTCGTTTTGGATTTGCTTTTTGATCGTTTTAAATTTCTGGCGAAGATGTTCTGCAGTGCAGCAATTCGGAAGCCCTTCTCAGCCTTATCAATTTGGGAGATGGCTCCATGGAATCGCCAGGAAGTTCGTTTACTTATGAAGAGGGATAGCTGTTGGCGATTGGTCGTCAAGTGATCAAGCGCATTCAAGATTCTAACCATGAGGAACGTTAGTCTTCTGAAGGAGCGTTCAGCCACTGATGTCAACATGGATCTGATCCCTAAAACTTTTGTTCGTTTTTATACGATCGTTTTGTAATCTCCTTGATAAGGATCGTTTTTAATTTATTTCAAGAGTTGAATATGCATTTTGGATTGCCCTTGTCCTTCCCCATCTACACTAGCCTACATTCGTTTTTGCTTGAAAAAATTGTTAGAATATTTATGTGTTGAAAATAGAAACCGATTTAAAAGGCCAAGCGCAATTTATTGTGTTTTACTTATGTAGAAAGAGAATCGTTCAAGAGATTGACAGAAATTTCAAAGTTTATTAAAATGGCAAATCATTATTGCACATCACATTCGTTCACCACAACGATTGATTGAGTCCAAATGAATTCCATTAGATTTACTGCCCTCCTCCAGTGTATGCGGTTCAGTCTAGGCTTTGATACTTAAAATGTTGACCCCTAAACCACAGCCGGTGTGGTATCCTGTGCCTCCGCCTCCGCCTCATCCGTTTCCTCTTCTTCCTCTGCCGACTCCAAATCCGCCTGCTCATCGGCTGCCTCTTCCATATTACGTGCCTGCAGGGCCACCACTACGCTCCGTTCGGCTGCTGGCGTAGAATCAACTGCCGTGCCTGCCGTTGGCGTTGCCTGACCAGAGCCTGTGCCGGACAGGCTGGGCATGCTGACGGGGCACATGCAGGGTACAAATTGTATGCGTGCACCCGTGGTGGTGCCTCCAGCCTGCTCGGCTGGCGTCTGATAATTGAAGTAGTCCGGATATGGATACTGCGGTCGTGCATTGTACAGATTGTTGACCCTTCGACTGTAGGTGGGATATTCGCCTGTGTAGCGCAAAGCGGCTGTGGTGCTGGGCGGTGGATTTGTAGTTGTGGTGGTGGTGGTGGTGGGCGCCGGCGTGGTGGTGGTGGTGGTCGTTGTAGTTGTGGTGGGTGCCCGGGTGGTGCTGGTGGAACTGCTAACTGCCGGTGGTGTGACATCCGGCTTGGCCACCGTGTCATGACGACGTGCAGCCGCATAGCTTGTGACTGCATACGGATCATAGTGGGCGGCGGAGCTGCTGCTGGACTGAAGTAGAGGCGTTTGGGCGGCACCAAAACCAAAGAAGGGCACACCAAAGGCACCGCCCGGAGCCAACGGTTGATATGTGTACGTGCGGAAATAGGTTAGAGGTATTTGTTGAAGCATCTGACCATTGGGTGACTCACTGAAAGTATTTCCAAGTTTATTTCGTGAAGCGAAAAGAAAGAAGAAGATCTGAACTTACGTGGTGGTTTGGGGCCACCAGAAGGCTTGAGCTGCTGGCCAGGTCCACAGGAAGGTTATGATCTGTGGGGAGAATAGGTAAGAAGGTTAAAATAAATTGAAAGAAGTAATTTTTTCAAGAGGGGACCTGTTTAAATCTGACTGTAATATACTCTGATCCAGCGGTAGCAGCGCTGTGGCAGAGAACTTTCTTTTGGTCATTACTTAACCAATAGATGGCGCCACTACTTGCTGTGAACCAGGGTGGAATTAACAGGGTGAAGCTGTCAGCCTCTGCTGAGGGCCAGTTGATGTTTGCCTGTGAGTTCGAAAGAGACGGCAGAACATTGCCGTTCGCTTTTAGCATTCATAATGCACTGGCCCTTTGGCCCCACCAACAGAAAGAGCGTTGTCTCACTCGGCTTCACCTTATTAATTCCACCATGCTTTAAACAATGCTGACAAACTGACTAACAGATGGCGCCACTCCTATGACCATTTCTTCTGATCCGATCTTTTACATTTCTTCAACAAATCGATAAATTAGCATTTAAAACAAATGATGGAATCTTTACCGTCAATGAGAAATTCGACTGGTCCTAAAAAAGGAACAGCCTTTAATAATATTTTTATCCAAGATGAAACTAGGCAACAGCAACGAAACAATTGCTAATCTATTTGGAATAACCCAGCCGCAAATGGTTTCTCAATATGTAAAAGAAGTAGCAACGTCTTTTCAAAACAAGTGAGAAAGTCGACAATCCCCACTATAATATACTCTGTACCTAGAGTAGGAGCTGCATGTAGTGCTGCTGCTGCGCTCATCTCTAAGTTTCTCTCTCTCTCTCTCCCTCTCTCACTCTGTCTCTTCTCTCTCAATCTCTCGCTCTCTCCCTCTCTCTCTCTCTCTCTCTCTCTAAGATTGTGCAGCGTTGGTTGTGCAAGGGTGGGAGGGGGGTGGCGGGGGGTGATTCACTTATTTGCTCATAACTTGAGAACCGCTCATCCGATCTTTATCATTTCTTCGGCAAATTGATACATATTGCTAATGACTAACTATCTCTAGAAGGTACGAATCATCTATCTACAAAACTGTGGGGGATATGACGTTTTTTCCAAAATTGCGGGGGCGGGAGGGGGCGTGGCAAAAATTGAAAATAAACTTGATCTGCCTGCAAGTATAAGAAGCATTTGTCCCATACATGTCAAACCTCTATCTCTTACCATCTCTGAGATCTGTTTGTTCATACGGACGGACAGACGGACAGACAGACGGACAGACGGACATGGCTATATCAACTCGGCTGTTGATACTGATCAAGAATATATATACAGGGTTGCCCATATTCGACGGACCCATCTGGCAACGCCATAACTTTTGACAGAGATGTCAGATCGCTTAATGACATACCGCGTTTGAAGCGTCAGTCCAAGCAGATTTTTACCATGGAACAATACACGCCACGCGAGCGCTCTGAAATAGTTGAAATTTACATTCAACAGAACAAGTCAATTGTGAAAACTCAACGTGCTTTTAAAAAATTAAAAAATGTGACCGAAATGTGTGAAATGGGACCGTAAATAAGCAAAATTGCCGTATTTACGCCACTGAAAATCCTCAGGAGATTCAAGAAGTGCCTCTTCATGACGAAAAAGTCACAGTTTGGTGCGGCGTTAGTGCGAAAACGGTCATTGGGCCGTTTTTCTTCAAAATGAAAATGGCCATGCTGTTACCATCAACCAGGAGCGTTATCGCGACATGATGACCAATTTTGTGATGCCAATTATTCGTCGAAAGCGTATGAGGCAGTTCTGGTTTCAACAAGACGGCGCTCCACCGCACACAAGTCGCATAACAATCGATTTTCTGAAGAAATTGTTTCCGGGCCGTTTGATGTCGAAAAGTGGTGATTTGGACTGGCCACCGCGTTCGCCCGATTTGACGCCGCCTGACTTCTTCTTGTGGGGATATTTGAAGTCAAAGGTTTACGTTAACAAGCCAAGGACCGTAGAAGAGCTCAAGGACAACATTCGTGAAGAAATAGCCGCTATTCCGGACGAAATGTTGGCGAAATCGATGGAAAATGCTGCAAAAAAGGGCACAATACGCCATCAACGCCAGAGGCGGCCATTTGAGAGATATCATATTCAAAAATTGATGTAAACAAATCTACTTGGAACAAATTAAATGATTAAGATTGCCAACCGCCAAATTTTTATTTTTTTCTTTGATTTTTTAAAAAAAAAACATGGGTCCGTCGAATATGTTTTTCTGTGATGCTGAATCTAGATTAATTGGTACGGCAAATAAAACAGAAATAATTAAATCGTTATTAAAAATAGGTGTCGATCATTTGCAATGGAACATATATGCGCTATCAAATCCGCTAAAGAAATCATGCTCAGGTCAGAAGAAAGATCTCCTGTGCAAGCCATTTACAATTTGCACCAACAATGGTTTTATTTTTGACAAGGCAGAACCATATAAGTCAATTATAAAGCAGTTAATACATGATCTGGACGGACTTCAAAAATTGCTTTAGCCGAGAGATATAATTGTTGTTGATCGAGGTTTTAGAGATGCTGTTGAGGATCTCAAAGGAAAAGGCTATAAAGTTCTTCTGCCAGCTCTGAAACGCAAAAGAAAACAGCTGCTGACCTGGAAAGCAAAACAGTCCTGGATCGGCATCAAAATTAGGTGGGCATTTAAAGCTTTGCACGAAATTTTATAACAAAAGTACCAGCTTCTTGGTGGAAAAGTTGACAATTAAATGCTGCCAAAAATAGAAATCCTGCCAAGATAGCGTGCTATCTAAAGAGTGATCGTGATTTGTCGGATCAAATCTTTTTAAGAGGAGTTGCAGAAAACAGATGATAGATGATGACATTAATAGAAAAACCATATCATATTTTTATTAAACTGGAAAGTGGTCATTTCCAATTTTGAAAATTTCGACCACCGTTTTTAGACCAATGGAGTAAGAGTCAAAAATCCCGAATTTTGTAACGGATAACTACGTTAAATCATATCAATATTCAATCAACAGTTCATTATATCAATATTAATGTTTTTGCATTTCTGCATATTGCTCGTCAACCAATAGACCTATTGACTTCAAACTTGGCACACATACCCTCCTAGATAATAGCTACCATCCCTAATTCAAAATAATTAAAAATCTTCTGGGGCAGTTTTGCCAGTCTTATACGGCTATGCCCTTTGCAGGCGGGATAAGAATATTGAAAATAAACTTGATCTTACAATCTTTGAGTTATCTTCGTTTGCTGTTAATGCTGATCAAAAACATATACACCGGAGTACTGCAACGAGCTGTCAAGAGTAAGCCCGTAAACTCCACGCTCGAAGCCCGCAGAGCCCGTACAAGAAGTATACAAAATAGGAAAAAGCACTCGTGTATTTGCGGACCATGGTATGTCCGAGCTTGTGTATTGCAGAGTACAAACACTCGCATTTAATTGTAACTTCTTCCACAAGTCACCACGAGCTGTTTTTTTTGGCGAATTTAAAGATCTACTGTGGGCTGTTACGATTCAAAGCTTGTGCACGAGTAACCCAAGCAAGCATGAGAGAGCAAAAGAGAATATCGTTTGTATATTTTGGATTTGGAATTTGACAGCGTGTTTGTGTGTGAGAGCTCGCTTGAAGCTTGTCGTCAAAGAGCCGAGCGCGAGTCATTAAGATAGCTCGTGTACTACAAACCTCAAACAACCCAAAAGCCACCCAAAAGCAATTGTCGGTGTTCCTGTAACTTCTTTTAAAGCTAACTTTCAAAAATGAAATCTGCAACATTTGTGGAACACTTACATTTGGTTTGGTTGATTTCAAAAAACACCCCCCAGGCCTGATTCCAGATGACATAGAAATTTATTTTGGCACAATACTTCATACAAATAAGATTGCTTTGCTATAGCATTCATATTTCAAAACAGTTCAAAAGTGTTTGATTTATGTTAACTTCGACGGGCTTAAATCTCCAAAGATTTCTGGAACACATCGAATAAAATTTATTTACATAATTTTTACTGAATTTTCTACTAAAACTAAAAATTTGTGGGAAATAGAAAGCATAGCATCATAAGGTTGCCTCAACTCATGTCCTTCAGGTATATCCCAAATCAAGGTATACTAAACAAGGAGGCTCACTGCCTCTCAAAACTTTTATATTGTGTCAAAGATAGCGAAAGGAGGAGTAATATATTCAAAACGAAGCCTACTGCTACTAAGTAAAACACAAAAATTCGTCCGGAGATCGTCTACGTGCTTATGACTGTTTACGTCAGAGAGAGTGAGTAGGCCTACCTTGTTAGTAATTGTCAAATGAGATTTTCTAAGGGCAGTGTAGGGTTAGCGGTTTGGTTTTGTTTCAAGCCAAACTCTGAGGGCTTGAAAAGATTTTTCGACTGAAAATATTTTAATTTGGAAATTTTAATCAATTCCTTTAAATCGTTCTTTATTCACAAGTAAAACCATAAATTTCGCGGGGCCTTTAAAGGCAGTTTCTATTTAGAGCACAGATAAACATTCTAACAATTTATAAAACAAAGAAATGTGAGCAAGTGAACGTCGGGTAGGACAAGGGCAATCCAAAATGCATAAAATTCCAAAAAAATAACTGCAGAACATCTTTGGCAGTAATTAAAAACGATCCTTGACAAGGAGAATACAAAACGAACAAAAGTTTCAGGTATCAGCATCGCCTGCGCCTGCCAAATTCATTTCCATATGGTCATCACTGTCCTAAGATGCGTTTAGAAGACGACTTTCCGCATGGTCTGAATCTTGGATGCGCTTGATCACTTGACGACCAATGGCAAACAGCTGTCCCTCTTCATAAGTAAACGAACTTCCTGGCGATTCCATGGAGCCATCCCAAATTGATAAGGGTGGGAAGAGCTTCCGAATTGCTGCACTGCAGAACATCTTCGCCAGAAATTTAAAACGATCAAAAAGCCAATCCAAAACGAACGAAAAACTTCAGCAAACGATTTCGAGTTTAGTTGCTGGCTTCAGCATCGCCAGTGTCTGTAGTCTCAGCTGCGTTAGCCGTATAAACCCAAGTTTCCATTCCATTGTCCGAATTGGCTAAACGACGGATGTACCTTTCACGTCGCACCCTTATAGTACGACGAATTGATCCCTCTAAATCAAACATTTCGTTGGTCGGTTGAGGACCAAAGCCAAATTGTGGTCGCTCGCCCTGTCCTGAAGATTCCTTGGCAGCAGCCGAGCCCTTTCCTTCTGGTGCCTGCATGGATGCGGTAGCCCCCGAAGAGCTGGGCACATCCATATTTAAATTCTCTTCGTTATCAGACATTTTGAAGACGCTTTGAAGAACCCAAAAAGTTATACCGAAATGGTTCAAATTTGTTGCACCAACGCTTACCGCACTTTTTCTTATTTTGATTTAACAGTTATTCAGGATTTTAGGTAATTTTTATACAAGCCAAAACACAACAAAAAAATTTATATAAATTTATAATAAATAGAAAATTCGACTGCTCTCTAGCAGCTCTGAAGTTGAACTGAATATTTTTACAGACCGACTTGGCTGCTTGAAACCCAATGACAACTGACAATCAGAACTGGGCTACTTTGCTAAAGTTATTTGATTTTTGTAATAAATATTTGAATCGAGTACGTAAAGCCTACTTAACACAGGGGTACTCAAGTGAAGGGAAAACGAAAAGAACCAGTTACACTTCCCGTGTGTTTTCTTGCATACAACAAAAGACCATTACAATGTCATATGTAACTGGTGAATATCGCTTATATGCCAAAATATTGCTGCATTATTTTGCATATAATGATATTTACGACTAAGCGGTTATCGGTTATGTAAATCATTTGCATATAAGCAATCTATCGGTTATGCAAAAACTTACATATAAGCAATTCAGTGAATTATGTATTTTATTTTAACTGAGACATAGTTAATACTTATGTGTAATTTAGCTATTAGATAAGGATAACTTAAGCATTTTTTCAAAAGCGTTAATAAAAATCATTTATATGAAAAAGTTTCGAAGTAGTGAATCAAATTTAGTAGCGCCTCTTTTGTTAAGGATGTTTTTTGTATTGGCAGGTAAAATAATTTATCCTCAAATCGATTTGAGTTTGTTCATTCGATACGTGACAATATTCTCGTCCCAAATAATTCCAAATCAGGCAAAGTTCATTTGTCACATTGGATGTATTCGGCATCTATTGAACCAGTGTTTGCCCAAATGTCATTTTTCTATCCCGTGGGATAGGAAGTCATAATTCTGCCAGCGTCGCAGCCGCATGAAGAGAGTGAGACTACTTGTGCTAATGGCGTTTTACTTCGTGTTGCTCTGCCACACACAATCGCAAAACTGGGATTTTCTATGATCTTTGCGAACTTAATAGAGATTTGGTTTCCACCGCTACGACCGCACCAATCTGGAGCATAGTCTTCATTGTGTGCCTCAGCGAAATAGACTGGTCCATCAACAATTCCAAGTTTGATAGCGGTTTGGTTAATCTACGACAACAGTGCTGTCTTTAAGTGTACATGTGTGCTATTTCTGTTCCTTTTCTTGTGAGGGGATTAGTTACGACACCTCAGCATTGTTTTTAATGCAAAATGTTGCAGAGCCTTGCTTTTTCCTTTACAACGAGCATCTTTAATGAGCAGAAAGTTTACAAAAACGAGAGCGTAAGTTAAAGTCGGCTCTAACCGACTTTGATATACCCGTTACTCATGAAAAAACATGTTTAACATGTTCCTGCGTTCCTTAGTGTGGCCATCCAAAAAAGTATGCAACATTTTTTTTAGAACAGAGAAATTGGTAGTGAGGGGGCTAGGTTTTGCTCATAGCAAAGACCGTTCATCCGATCTATATCATTTCTTCGGTAAATCGATTTTATTTTTGCTAAGTACTAACTTTAATCTCTGAAGAGGTACGAATCGTCTGCTCGTCCGTTAACTTATGTATTTTTCGCCGCTGAACTCAGAATAAATTGTCCGTTTTCTCCCCAGCAAGTGGTTTACACGAGATATTTGCATTAACGTATGTTTAAGCGAGAGTATCTTAAAATTTGTTAGTCCTATATAGGCCAAATTAAGTGTCCTATTCAACCAAATTTGTTTAAATGTAAGCTGCATTGATTTTTGCCTGATAAGGTACAAATTTTTTGGCTTTAATATTGGAAAATGTGGTTATTTTTTGATAAAATCGATTTTTTTCGTACCAAATAATTCTGCTGATATTAAAAATCTTAGAGAAAAAGGTGGTTTGTCGCTTTTTGTTTTCTTCACGACAATTATAATTGTTGGTTTTTTGAGTCAATCAAATCGAACTATTTCTTTTCTTTCTAAGATCTGTTCGGCTATCAGCAACTGTAATGATTTTTACAAAAATTTGCCCCACAATGGGTTCAAATAGTACATAAAGATTTTAAATTTACATGAAGCAAAATGTTTAGCCTTAATGATATTTGCTTAAAGCGATTTGCATACAAGTAATTAAATTCTTATTTCAAAGTTGTGCATAATGCTCCAGAATATAAAACTTTTTCATAAAACCGGTATTTGCATTAAAACGTTTCGTCATATATCCGATATTTACTGTATACTAAACCGATTTCGATCAAATTTAACCAATTTGTGTTTAAGCAGTAAAAATTAAAAAAAAAATATAAAAATATATAAATTTTAAAATTTTCAGTGGTGCACAAAACGCCTATGTCCTGTCCCACGGGATAGGAACTGAAAATGCTACCGGAGTCATAACCGACACTCGCATAGAAAGAGAATACGTGTGTTCTATAATAGCACGCACACTATTTATTTCTTTGCTTGTAGCCCATGTTTGACATTTATGACGTTTTACTTCGTGTTTCGCTGCTACACACACCATCGCAAAGCTTGATGAGTGTGTGTTTGGGCACCCATGATTAGGATATTAGAAACATTTTTCAAGCTAGTTTGTCTATAATTAGACAGCGGATTTTATGCAACTTTTAAATGAAGGCAGATGAAAATTTGGTTTTATATTAATTAAATAACCCACTTTCAATTAAAAGCTGCGTTTTTATTATATATACAAAATTTTGCATATTTTTCATTTGGCAAAATATGTAAAAAACGAGAAAGGCAAAGCTAACTTCGTCTGTACCGAAGTTTTCATACGCTGAAATAGCTTGTGTCAGCGGTTAGCGACTTCGACCAAACTTCGCAGATCAGCTTAAAAAACATTACATATTACCCATGACCGTGTTTGAGAGCAGTAATATTGAGAACAAAACAGTTTTTCTTACTAAAAACCATTTTCCGAACGAACATTTGTATGGCAGCTACAAGAAGTAGTCATCCGATCCGGTCGGTTCCGACATATTGGCAGCGTGCAGTAAAAGGAAGACTCTGTGCAAAGTTTCAGATCGATAGCTCCAAAACTGAGGGACTAGTTCGCGTAGAAACAGACAGACGGACAGACGGACGGACGGACGGACGGACAGACGGACAGACGGACGGACAAAGCTTAATCGACTCAGCTCGTCAAGCTGATCAGAATATATATACTTTATGTGGTCGGAGATGATTCCTTCTATGCGTTGCAAACTTCTGGGCAAAATTATAATACACTTTTCAAGGGTGAATAAATATACAAAATATAAAAAAAAATATGCAAAATATGTAAAATGTATAACAAATAAAAATTATTATAAAAGATTAGATACATG
>JAEIFU010004086.1:0-19819 GCA_018904235.1 Lordiphosa stackelbergi | reverse complement strand
ATTGGGGATCTGATGGGGATATTTTGGGGATCTGGTGGGGATGTGACGGGATCGGGTGGATCTCTGGTGGGGATCTGTTAAGGAACTAGTGGGGATCTGGTGGATATCTGGTAGGGATATGGTGGGATTATAATGTTTAATTTATTTCCCTTATCCGTTCCTGACTTAAATATCGAATCTGCTTGCGGCCTTAAACAAAGAATTAAGAAACTTAATCGGAATTTCAAGCCCATAGCTGATGAAATCAACCTACCATAAATGCAAACTGTCAATTCAGTCCCTAAACTTAATTACAAATGTGCTTGAGTCCTTAAATAAAATTATTTTCCTTTAAATAATTCATTTAGACAATGAACCACAATTTTTACTAATCTACAACAAAAGTTGTTTTATTATACAGTCAAAAATCTTGTTCTTATATGTTCGAAATAATACTCAAAAGTTTGTTGAAAATAAGTCTTTTATTTTTTGGCTATTTCAAGACTTCAACTTATCAGTTCAATTTGCCAGTACTTCAATTTACAATCGGTTTTATCGCTGTAAAAAACTTCGCTCGTACCGGGCGTCCCATGACACCCACTTTTTTTTTTTTTTTATAATACACAACAAATTTCTCCAAGTGTAAATGCTACCGTTTAACAAAGTGCACAATCTTGGCTTGTTATCGCTATCGCTTCATATGTATATGGGTTGTACATACCCGAGTGGGGCGGCCCCCCAAATAGCCAGCCATGGGGTAACTCTAGCCGTCCCTTTTACACCCATTGTACAGTTTCAAGTTTTGTTTAAATTCTTATCAGATATTGTACACCGCCTCCTGCATACTCAATACTCAATTAACTGTCAAAAGTCTGAAAATTATAAACTTCCGCGGGGTTTTTTTTTTTGGCACATCTGGTTATCCGCACGCACTACTTTCTGATATTTCGATTATCGCCTGACAACACTTAAACATCGGAAATTGGAATTATTGTCTGGATCGTCACAGTCGCTTATCGCCCACATGTTGTTCGGCTCTCAATACGCTCAAGTGCATTTCAAAGTTACTACCATTTCTGGTTTCTATCTGTTGCCCATTCTGGTAAAGTGTGTTAGTTGTTATTTGTCATGTACCGACCGACAGTTGCACTTTGGAAAGTTCCGTTTGTGCTGGCAAGATCTTTATCTGTTTGGTCTACATTGCAATGCAACTTTTTGTTACAGTTCGACATCGATCAATACGGGCCAGGCCCTTGCCCATGCCCATGTTCATGCCCATGCCCTATCCATTCAGTCGTCATATATCAAAATGTACGTCAATTTTCATGCTTTGGACACTTGATAGACTGAAGTGCCTTACATTGATTTCACATATACATTTTCAAGTGATTTATTGTAAAGGCTTGTTAGCGCACTCGAAGTGGAAACTCATAATGAGCACACACCAAGAGAGAGAGCGAGAGAGAGAGCAGCGGCTTAGAAACCAACCCATCAAGTGGAAACCTCAGAAAGTGAGTGCATTAGCGAGTGGGTCAGTCAGACGGCTCTATCTCTAGGCTGAAGGACTTTTGGCGCTTCTCCACTTGACAAATAGCAATCTTTGAGTGCCGGGACAGGGTAGAGATACTCTATAAAGGTGAAACGAATGCAAGGCGAAACCATAGAGTTGCAAACCGAACCACAGTCTTTGCACTAGGAGCACAAACGTTGTTGTAAAGCACGCAGCCCAAAACGGCAAAATGGATAAAAACAGGTCTCAGCATTCCCAAAGCTAATATTTGGTTTATAATTAATAATTGTGAAAATCAAATAATTCCATTTTAATTTTAAATGGGCGCGACAGAGCCTTAAAAATTTTGGAAAAAAATTACTCATACGACACGTTCATTGAATACAAATTTTTAGAACGAAATTATTTGTTCATTTCAATTTGAAATAACACAAAGTAGTTGACTTTTATTATTTTTCATTCGAATAGTTTTTTAAATAAAATCAACGCCGACTATTTATTAATGAAAAAAATTTTTGATAATAGGCAACACTGCGTATGAGTTATATACAAAAACTTGAGAAGCCATTCGCGCCCGTTAAAACTCGATTTTTTTTTACTTTTGTTTATTTTTACGCTAATTATACAACAAAAAGTATCAGATAGGGGGTGAGAGCATGACCTTAAAAATTTCATACTCATGGGGTCCAACCTAAGGCATACAAGAAAATTTTGTAAATTACTAAAATATGGGTATATCGTTTTTCATCAATCGTTTCAATTTGGCCCATCTGTGTGTAAGTTTTTTTTAATTCCTTTATTGTTACCTTTAGCCAACTACTATATACATACATAACAACATGGTACAGAAAATTAGACAGAATCATCTTAAACCTGCGGGACGGCCGCAAGGCATTGCTTCGCCGATTTGAGGGACCACCTACTCTCTGGTTCTACGTTGCACATCCAGTCTCCGAAGCGTAGCCATAATGGTAGCTCGCGAACTCCACAAGTTACACATCAGCATGTATGAGACTAAGTTATCTTCGGCTATATCGCCACCCATCACTCCTGATAGTTCCGCCCTTTCGCCTCAAACCTTTTACACACGAACAAGACGTGCCTGGCGTCCTCCACAGTGCCTTCTTCGCAAGGGCACCTCTTTTTCGGGTAGCTTCTAATGTATATGTAGTTAGGGGTGGCTATTTGGCCAGCATCACACTGCTAATGAAGGCAGCAAGAACAAATTGAAAATGTGTCTTCTCAATCACAAGAGGCATGAGCTTTCCGAAGTCAACAACAACAATTGTAGCAGAGACATGCGTGCCGGACAAATGTTAACACACGCAGAACAATTGGCCGACAATGCCAACATGAGCCAGATATCGAATATTCCTTATATAAAATAAAATTTTTAAACACTTGCTCGGAGCAACATAGATAATCACAATACAAAAAAAAAAAAAAATCAACAACCTCGTCATCTCTCCACCAGGCATGCCCATATATTTCCTTAAATTTCTTTCATCAACCATGGGGGTCACAAAATTAAATTTTTTTTTTTTTAAAACGCTCGAAATGTTTCCTAAACTTCACATTTCTTTCTCTAATTAAAATCGAGTTAAGTTTAGTTCACGTAAGGGCACTTTTATCCAATCTCTTAACGGTCCAAAAAGATACTCTATCTGTTAACGTTTTAGGTACTTGATGTTTAAATGCAATTTCCTGAAGTGCTATACGTTTTATGATACATGGACAGAATAAATTTGAGCACAGCTGGGATCTCTAGCCCTGGATGTCTCCGAGAGGTTGAGTAGCAGAGGTTGACCAAGTGTCCTGAGTCTCCTTCTACTCAAGGCGGGGCAATGGCACAGAAGGTGTTGTACCGATTCCTCCTCTTCTTCGTGTCCGCAACTTCTGCAGAAGTCATGGTAAGTGACGCCTAGGCGTGCTGCGTGTCTGCCAATAAGACAGTGACCCGTGAGGGTCCCCACCAGAAGTGATATGTGGTCCCTTCTGTGACGTAAAAGTGTGTTAGTACGTTTTTGATCGAATGTTGGCCACGTAAGCCTCGCTACTGCACAGGAAGAAAGGTTTTTCCACCGATTCGTAGCGAGACGAAGTGTTTCAGCTTTTGTGTGAAGCTTGTATGTCGCCATAGGCATCCCTATCGTGCTCTTCCCTGAAAGGAGCTCGATGGTGGTACCTATTCTGGCCAGTTTGTCCGCAGACTCATTTCCTTCTATGTTGCGATGACCAGGCACCCATATAAGGTGTATACTGAAATGCCGTGCGATCTCATTCAGAGATGAGCGACATTCCGTAAGTGTTTTAGCATTGTTGGTATGTGAGTCAAGTGCTTTAAGGGCGGCTTGACTGTCTGAGTATATAAATACATTTCCTTCCTTGACCGTGAGTGTGCTAAGGTAGGTGGCAGCTTCCTGGATGGCTACCACCTCTGCTTGGTACACACTACAGTGATCAGGAAGGCGGAACGATAAGTTCAAATCTAGGTTGGGAGAGAAAACGCCCCCTCCTACTTTTTTCGTCGAGCTTAGAGCCATCAGTGTAGATGTTAATGGCGTTAGCTCTGCTGTGGGGAAGGTTGTCCCAATCGTTTCGGCTTGGGATATAGACGTCGTAAAATTTGTCGAACGTCGTTTGTGGTATACAGTAGTCTGTAATTAATGGTATACCCGTTTGGTCTTCGAGTATGGTGGCGTGTCCCGAATTGCCCCTGTTCCAGGTATCGGATTCTCGTAGTCTTAAGGCTGTTGTGGTAGCCATTTGCTTAGCTACGAGGTCTAGTGGTAGAAGGTGAAGAATAGTATTTAGCGCTTCCGTTGGTGTCGTTCGGAGAGCGCCGCTAATACAAATTTCCGCACTTCTCTGTACTTTATGCAGATTGTTCAGGGCTGATTGTTTCCCGAGTGCTGGCCACCATACTAGAGCTCCGTAGAGTAGTATGGGGCGTATTACGGCTGTGTAAAGCCAATGTACAAGGTAGGGAATGGCCTTTTTACAAGAGAAAAAAGCAATGGTTGCCTTTTTATGCGTTCATTTATGTTGTCGTTCCAGAGTAGTTTCTTGTCCAGAATGACACCCAAGTATTTGGCATTGTCACCAAATACAAGGCTTACTCCGTTGATTTTTGGAGGAATGAGATCAGGAATTTTGTACTTCCTGGTGAAAAGAACTAATTCCGTTTTAGCCGGGTTCACGCCCAAGCCACAAGATTTTGTCCACTGAGCAAGTGTTGTCAGTGCGTTCTGCATGAGGTCACACAGCGTTTGAGGAAACATTCCGCATTTGAAGATGGCAATATCATCCGCGTAAGCCACCACTACGTGTCCCTCCGCTTCCATAAGCCGCAGCAGTTGGTTAACTGTTACAACCCACAGCAGCGGAGAGAGAACACCTCCTTGCGGAGTGCCTCTGTTAACATATCTGCGAGCAGTTGCACCGCCAAGTTGGGAGTACACCGTTCTGCTGGTTAGCAATTGGTCGATGAATCTTACTAGCGGCACATCTGCTCCCACATATGTCAAGGCAGAGGTGATGGCGTTAGGTTGGACGTTATTGAAGGCACTCTTGTCGAGAAATGCACGAAGGGAAAAGTTCTTACTTCAAGTGATCTTTCAATTCAGGGAAAGCAGGGCGGTTTCAAACCTACCCTTGCTGTATGCATGCTGAGTGTGTGCTAGATGAGCGGGACTCAGGTGTGCATTATAAGTTTGATAGTTTTAAGAGAAGAGTTTTAAGTGAAGCTTTGCCAGCGGTATGAATATTACTTTAGGTTTTACCAGTGGGGATATAGTGAAGGATTTTAAGACAGCTTACATAGATTGTAAAAGCAAGGTCATTGTGTACCCAATGAATGGTTTGTGTAGTTGGGCAGGATATATGTTATTGAGACTGGCGACTTAAATAATTGAACGAATCGATAGCCCATTTAATTGGTCTCCGTGACAATGGTTTTGTGTATTGCATAGAAAGGTCGGTTGGCCTATCCTGAGGTATTAAGTTAAGGAGCATTAGGGAAGTGAGTGCTTAGCAGAAGATTTACAGATCTGCAGGCCAGGTGTAAGTTTTTGTAAGTCTGTTTGCCAATGCCAAACGAACACAAAATTTTTACAAAACTACTTTAAGGGCGGTGAGGAAGTCAATCGCGGGATGCACGTTGTATACAATAATCTAAATGCAACACCAGGCGCATTGTCGGCGCTAGGGTTCCGGTGTATCCAATGATCTTTGCTGAACTTTTACTTCCTTGCCAACATTAGAGTTGTAATTTAAAACCAAAGTGTTTTCTGTTATACGCCCACTTTTCCGATTACATCGAACTCTGTTTTGTATACAGTATGCCCACGATAACGGCCAATCTTACATAAATGTATACAGAGTAGTAATCAATACCTGAAGGCTGACAGCCTTCAAAGTGTTTAAGAGAACATCGATCTTGTATTAGTCCACAACATGGTGGAATTAATAAGGTGAAGCCGAGTGAGACAGCGCTCTTTCTGTTTGTAGGGCCAGAAGGCCAATGCGTTGTGAATGCTAGAAGCGAACGGCAATACACAAGCAGAGATAAACTAATGTTCTGCCGTGTGTTTCTATTGCACAGGCATACATCAACTGGCCCTCAGCAGAGGTTGACACCTTCACCTTGTTAATTCCACCATAGTCCTCAATATTGCCTGAGCGCCTTAATTCATTTTACTTTCTTTGGCCTCTTTACCCACTTCGCATACAAATTTTCAGAATTTTCTTTCTTAGTGCGCACCTGCATAACTAACCGCAGGTCTATGCCAAATCTTAGATCTCTAGGATAAGCAGTTTTTGCTGTGGTTTGACAAAGCAGACTCCCTGATGAAGGCGCAAAATGCGAACGAAACGCGTAGGAGAATAATTTAAAATAAAATGACTCTGGGCCAGTAAGTTTGCCCAACGAAAAACACAAAATGTCACTCGTTCGGACCCACAGATTTATTAGTATAGATTTCTGTCTTGCGATTTCTCTCGATTACAATCAAGCTAATTCACTTCCCTGCGACCATTATCAGAATTTTATAATGCCTGAAATATATGACCGAGATGTATAAATACCAAAGCTTGTATTTAAATAAATCAAATGGCCTAATCTTGCTCTGGTTATCGCTCGCCCCCGAAAAGAAAGTCGAGTGGACGCAATTCATATTTTTGTTGTTTTTCTGTTATTTTATTTTATTTATGCAAAATATTTCGAAAAAGAACACAAAAATTCAAAATGAAAATTATATGATTATACATTGAAAATGGTTTTGTTTGCTTTCTTATGTTTTATGTTTGGTTTTGTTGTTTTCATTTTTCGGTTTTGTTGTGAAACATTTTACAATTTTTTGCATAATTTTTGGCCAGGTCGTCGTGGGCCGCTTGAGTGCCGGACTGTTGGTTGTTCTGGGCGGGCTGCCTGGCTAAATGTTCTTGTTCTTGTTCTTCCACACATTAATAATAGTATATATAGCGTACAATTATTGTTGCAATTACAATTGTCTTGAGTACATTTAATATTTAAATTTTTTCTTTATACGTTTTTGGTTTTTTGGTTTCATGTTGGAAATCAAAAAGTGGACAAAAAGGAGAATTAGTACACAAATTTGTTTAGTTTGTTGTGGTTGTTTGTTGTTGTTGTTAATGATGAGACTACGACAAAAACACATGCGACTTGTTTACTTAATTCTTTGTTGTGTAAATTTGCATTTCTTTACGATATTTTTTTATATTTTTATTTAATTTTATTTATGCAGGACGGGGTTTATTTCTTACACATTTGCAGTTTACGTTTACTTTCCATTTTTTGTTTTTTTGCTTTTTTTTTTTTTTTTTTTTGTTCTCACTAAGTGTAAATATCAATTTTTTTTTTATTTTTTGTGTTTTATATATATATATATATATATAATTTTGCATTTTTTGGTTTTGTGGTTGTTGTATTAATGAATAAATTAAAAAATATTCAAGCTTTGACTAGTTAGATTTGGTTTTTTGTTTGGTTTGTTGTTGTTAAATTTACTTTGTGTGTGTGTGTGTGTGTTTTTATCGGAAATATATATATATATATATATTTTTTATCAAGCATTAGTTTGTGTGTGTAAGTGTGTGTGTGTGTGTGTGTGTGGAAGAAGAAATGTTTGCCAAACTTTTCCAGCTCGAAAACCATGAGAAAAAGCTTCCACTTGTGTTTTGCAACCAAAATTGTATTCAGTTATACATTTGTCAATATATCTGTGTATATATATATATGTGTATATATATAATGTTCATAAAGTGGGAAACTTTTGTTTCTTTAGCAAAAAACGTTACTACAAATTACACTTATATCAATTTGTAGATCATTTTGCTGGTTGGGAGTGAAGAGGGTCTGGGAATGGGCGGAAGGGGGTTCGGGTTGTTATTGTTGCTGTTCGTTTGTAACAATATATTAAATAACAAAGCTTTTCAAATATTTGCCAAGCAATTGAGCTGGAAATTAAACTAGCAAATTTCTAATCGATTTTGTTTTGTCCACAAAAAAAAAAAAAATAGAAAAAAAATGACTTTAATACTAAGAAAATCAATTTGATATGGACAATACACATACTTGTATACGAGAGTGTTTTGTGTGTGTGTGTGTGTGTGTGTGTGTGAGTGTTTGTTTTGTGCCTCGCTGTGCAGAAAACCAATGAGAAACTCCAAAAACATACGAAAAAGCAAAGCGTTTTACTCTAGAGTTTGTTCAGTTGGGGTAAAGTTTTAAGATAAAAGACACGCCGCACAGATCAGTATTAAAAGGGATTAAGACGGTTCGATAGAGCGCAGCTACACATTCTTTAGTTTGTGTATGGCCTCTGATACGTTTGAGCAAATTATTTTGTACAAACAAGCAAATAAATTTGCCCAAACAGACAAATAAATTTGTTTATTCAGAATTATTTTCACAGATTTTAAAACATTTTAGTTTGCTCATCAGTTTGTACAAACAAGCAAATAAATTTGCCCAAACAGACAAATAAATTTGTTCACTGAAAATGTTTTCCACCAAATTTTAAAACATTTTAGTTTGCTCTTAACAAATAAATTTGTAAATGGCCTCTGATGGCTTTGAGCAAATCAGTTTGTAAAATTAAGCAAAAAATTTGTTCACGAAAAATTAAATTTTAAAACATTTTGTTTGCTCTTAACAAATAAATTTGTAAATGGCCTCTGATAGGTTTGAGCAAATCAGTTTGTACAAACAAGCAAATAAATTTGCCCAAACAGACAAATAAATTTGTTCATTGAGAATTATTTTCACAGATTTTAAAACATTTTTAGTTTGCTCATCAGTTTTAAAAAATAAATTTGCCCAAACATACAAATAAATTTGTTCACTGAAAATGTTTTCCACAAAATTTTAAAACATTTTAGTTTGCTCTTAACAAATAAATTTCAAAACGGCCTCTGATGGCTTTGAGCAAATCAGTTTGTACAAACAAGCAAATAAATTTGCCCAAACAGACAAATAAATTTGTTCACTGAAAATGTTTTCCACAAAATTTTAAAACATTTTAGTTTGCTCTTAACAAATAAATTTGTAAATGGCCTCTGATGGCTTTGAGCAAATCAGTTTGTACAATTAAGCAAATAAATTTGCCCAAACAGACAAACAAATTTGTTTACTGAACCTTTTTTTTACAGATTTTAAAACATTTTAAGTTGCTCTTAACAAATCAATTTGTATTTGGCCTCTCATAGCTTTAAGCAAATCAGTTTGTTTGTTTGCTAATAAATTTGTTTAGAGAAAATTTTTGTTCACAGACCATCAATATTAAGCTGTCTCGAGGTCTCGTTATGCTAGCACATAACTTCAAAAACAGGACTACAAAACACCACAAAGGAGGCTAAATGATCGACAGCTGTTTCATTGGTATATCCACCAAATCATCAGCGATCTTTGCCCGCTTGTACTGAAGTCAAAAGCTTCCACTCCATGCTAAAGCTGCTATAATTGTTTGGGAATTCCTAAGCCACTTAACCTTAAACAGCGCTGGCTGCCAGTACCCTTTGTATGTGTGTGTGTCCCCAATTTGGCCTTGCTATGTTAGTGAGAGAGATTTCCTCCCCACTTCTAATACAGTGACCAATAGTTTGAGAGCAGAATTGCATTCAAACCGGGGTTAAATGAAACATTTTTTTTTTAGCAACCACGCCTGTGGTTTTTTACACATGCTTGTGCTTTTACGACCTTTATGATAATCAAACCATCAATATTAAGCTGGCTCGAGGTCTCGTTATACATAAAGGTCATTAAAGCACACACAGTTTTTTTTTCCACGATTTTAAAACATTTTAGTTTTGCTTTTAACAAATAAATTTTTAACTGGCCTCTGATAGCAACAAGCAAATAAATTTGCCCAAACAGACAAATAAATTTGTTCCCCGTAAATTTTTTCACAGATTTTAAAACATTTTAGTTTGCCTTTAACAATTAAAATTGTACAAACAGACAAATTGATTTTCACAAACTGCTAGCCAGAAGAGCATGTTTCAGACTTGAATTTTAGATCATGAGCGGTGGGCTCGAACTTTGTTTTTTTGGCATCACTTGCTTGCCCACAAAGCCCACCTAGCATGAAGGGCAATTGCCTTACTTCAAACAAAATTCAAGCACACGGCGCAACAAGTGCTGTGTGTGGAAATGGGACTCGCTTGGCTTAGACGCTTACGAAAACAAAATCTATGCAGTGTGTGGATCGCTGCAAGACTAGAGCCTCGCTGATTGAAGGTTTGTTTTTTCTGTTCTTGTTCTTGGAAGCCAAATTTGGTGTCCACTGATGCTCTAAGCTAAAGCTTGTTCGTTCAAAAGAGAAAGCTTATTTAGCTGTCTCCTAAAACTATACACAAACTTTGGATAGTGTCTTTGATATACCTTCGCTGAAGTTTTGCCTTGTAAAGACTCTATTCATTAAGAGGTCCCATGGCTGAGCCTTCAACAGGTTGGCGATTGCTCAGCTATTCAATCATTTAAGACCAGCTTTGGGCACGAAGATGGAGAGCAAAAATGTAACACACTGCGAAGCAAGTGTTTCAATTTCTTTTGCGTCTTTTAAATCTCGGAGCAATCGGGAGCTAGGGTGTGCCCCACGCTGATTTGAACCTATTTTGCTTGTTGCTTACGATTTAGGTGAAAAATTGATTTGCAGAATTTGGAACAAGGATTTCTTCTCTGTGATAAATTTTTAAGCAATTTTATTTGCGCACAAACTGTAATTAAAACAAATTTGTTTGTCTTAGGTGTGATTTCTCAGCTGTTAGATTGAGTGAAAGTTAGATAAAGAGCTAAGAAATTTGTCCCAAATTTTATAAATTTGCACATTTTGAACTATTTTTAAATTATTTGCTGCTCATAACTTTGGCAAATTATTTATGCACAAACTAAAATTTTGTTTATTGTTTCTCCATAAGTACACACATAAGCTAAGGATTTACAAGAAAATAGTTTGATTTAATTTTGTTAAAAATTTGGCATGATTCTGCAGATTTTGCAGAAGTGAATTCTAAAACTTTCTTTACGCAAATAATTCGCTCAAATGTAAAACAAATGCTTCATCAAAATTTGAACAAATTTTTGCCTGCTTGACCTTAGCTTTAGTGATGTGACTTAATTTATTTGCTCAAGTTTGGATTTTGCTTCAGTTGACAAGTCGCTTGTGACGCAGACAAATAAATTTGTTCAAACAAGCAAATAAATTTGCCCACACAGACAAATAAATTTGTTCACGGAAAATTTGTTTTCACAGATTTTAAAGCAGGTCGCTAGTGACACAGTTAAATAAATTTGTTCAAGCAAGCAAATAAATTTGCCCAAAGGGGCAAATAAATTTGTTAACTGAAAATTTTTTGTCACAGATTTCAAATCAAGTCGCTTGGGACACAGACAAATAAATTTGTACACACTGACAGATTTTAACCAGCTGTTAACCACAAAAAAATGCATTAGATTTCGTTACAGCAATGAATGAAATAAATTTATCCAAATAGACAAATAGTTAGCAACAAATTTTGAATAGATTGAATTAGTGGTTTGAGCAAATCTATTTGGTTCCACCATCTTTGTGATATTTACAAAGTGCTTGAAACAAAAGAATGCTCTCGCTCATGTAAAGTTTCTTTATTAGCACGTGCAAAGAAACAAACAAATTGGTACAAACAGACAAATTAGTTTGTCCAGTTCAAAAATTTTCCACAAATTGTAAGCAAGAAGGGCTAGAAGGGCTTCAGATTTATTCGCTCTCTATGTAGCTTGAGCAAACATACAAATCAATTTGTCCAAACAGGCAAATTGATATTTGCAAAGTTTCTTTATCAGCACGTGCAAAGAAACAAACAAATTGGTACAAACAGACAAATTAGTTTGTCCAGTTCAAAAATTTTCCACAAATTGTTAGCAAGAAGGGCTAGAAGGGCTTCAGATTTATTCGCTCTCTATGTAGCTTGAGCAAACATACAAATCAATTTGTCCAAACAGGCAAATTATATTTGCAAAGTTTCTTTATCAGCACGTGCAAAAACAGACAAATTGTTTGTCAAAATAATTTGTCCAAAGTAGAAATAAATCAATTTGTCCAAACAGGCAAATTGATATTTGCAAAGTTTCTTTATCAGCACGTGCAAAGAAACAAAAACAATTAGTACAAACAGACAAATTAGTTTGTCCACTTTAAAGAAGGGCTTCAGATTTATTCGCTCTCTATGTAGTTTGTGCAAACAGACAAATAAATTTGTCCCGTCCACACTTTTCAGTGTGTGTTCTTTAACTTTTAACCCATTGTTGAACAAACTCTAGCGTTTCCACACTTGACATTTTCCGGGCATTGTGCCTTAAGCCTTTTTGGAATAGCTGAAAGTTTTGTTGCTTCTTTTGAATGATTAGCCTGGTTACAGAAATGTTTGTTTTGTCTTGTTATGTGATTGATCGGGAATGTTTGTTCTGCTTTTCTTTTTGGTTTTGTTTGGTTTTGTTTTTGGTTGTGTATAGATACATAAATACATTTATGGACATTTTTTGGTTTGCTTTGCGTTTTTGCTTTTGCTTTTTTTTGGTTTTGTTTGCTTTAAATATATTGTATATATATATGTATATATAATTTGTTTTTGTTTTGCTTTTGCCATATATATAGCTGTATATATGTGTGTATATATATGTATATATATATATATATCATATATGATCAGAGATTAGTACGCGTAGGTAGCTCTTAGGTTCACATGTGGCTGTGTGTGTGTGAGTGTTGTATGAGAGTGTATGTGTGTATCTGCTTACGTATTTGCTTTGCTTTTGCTGTCAACTCTTAGCATTTAGCGCAGTTTAAGTTTTTTGGTATTTTTTTAATAATTAATTTATTAGCAATTTTCGCTGGCCATGCTGAAAAGTATGCTACGATTTTGCCGCTGTTGTGTGTGTGTGTGTGTGAGTGAGTGAGTTGAACAAATTTATTTACTAGGAATATCTTTTCTTTCTGCTCTGCGTTTTGACCCATTTGATTGGCTCATCTTAATACTCTTTTTTTTTCTAAACAAGAACAACGACAAAAAAATTGTAATGTTTATGTATGAGTGTTAGTGTGTGTGTGTGTGTGTGTTTTTAGAAGCATTTTCGTTTTGGTTTTGCTTTTTTCCTTACGTTCAGAATGTGAGAAAGGGAGAGAGCTAGAGAGAGAGATGTTTTACTGCATTTTGTTTTTTTTTTGTGTTTGTTAAACATTTAAATACTTAAATTTAATTGCTTGCTTTATATTCTTGCCTTTCTTTAAATTTAATATATAGATGCATTACCATTCATGTACGTTTTCACTTTTCGTGTTTAAATTTAATTCTGTTTTTTGTTTTTGTTTTGGAACTGCGCTCCTTTTGACGAAAAAAAAATGTATTTGTTTTGTTTTTTTTTTTTTATTAAATATTATGTTAAATTTTCCTCTTTTGAAAATTGTGGTTGATGTGCCATGCTCTTGCTCTTGCTGCTGTTGTTGTTGTTTTTATTAAGGTGCACGCAATTTGTGGTTGATGTTGGTTTTTTTTTGTAGTTGTTTACTCTTTCACTTCGAAATATTTGTAGGTTGGATTCTCGTAACCATTTATTTGCATGTTGGGTACAATTTTCTCCTCCTGAACGATGGGATGATGTGTGGTCACGTTCTATAGCAGCCAGGGAGATAAGGGAAAGACAATTAATGAGTGGGAGGTGGATGTGTTTATCAAAACAATTTGAAGTCTTTATTTTGATCGCTTTTTGCTAAAACTCTTAAAGCTATGAACTTCCAAATTAACACAAAAGTTTCACTTAATGATGTTTGTTACCACTGCGACGCCCCAGGAGTTCGTTACATTAGTATATGTAATAGTCGCACGTTATTTTCCACCTGAAGTCACACATTCTCACTATTTTGTTAAGCCAAAACTATTATAAAATACCAAGAGTCCCACAAAGAAATAATTTCTGGGACAGAAGCAGTGGCGCCCGAGCAGGGACCTTAAATTTTTTGTTTGAGCCTAATCGCCCCGATCATCCATGAGCGATGCACTGCATTCGGCAGGATACAGTGTTCCAACAAAGCAAGGCTTGTCATTGTGGGTTGTCTCCCACGGGCAAACCCCGAGACAAACCAAACCGGTCCCTGGCTCGATTCACCCAGATCGACGTACTGCATTCAAAAGAAAACACAACGGCACGCGAACAAGACGACTCAGTGAACAGGGAAAGAGACCATCCTCTGAAAGAAGCACCAATAAATAAAAGCTAATACCCACGAACAACTCGTTGTCTACTTATTTGGCCGTATAAACGATTACAGCAAACGAAAAAATTGAGCGTCCCAAAAACAAATAACACAGGCCAACAAAATGAACAACTTTGTGAGGTACAGCCCTGTTGATTTAAAAATATGATAGGTTTATGCTCACTGATTTCAAAACTGGTTTGCGTTTAGCTCCATCAGCTCTTGTTTCCAAGATATGGCGGAAAAACGAAAAAGTTGAATTTTTGGCACTCAAGGATTTATGGAGGCCACACTAGGCATAAATATGTGAGTTTATGAGCTATTTGCGATAAAGTACATATCAATGCATTTTTTAAAAAATCAAAGGCGCTTTATGTTCAGCGGAAAGTGTCTAAATTGGCCTCTAAAGACAAATAATTGGCCTCTAATATCAAAATAAATCATCCCGTTTAAGCTAGTGCGGTTATTTCATAATTATTTTCGCCATCTGAGCATATGGCCAAAACATATGATCAAATTTTTGTGATTTTTATGGCATTCAAATCAGATTATTTGGCAAAGTTATAGCCTGCTAAAGACAAAAAAAACATATTTAAATTTATGGGAGGAAAACTAGATTGTTACTCTAAATCTCTATAGCAGTGGTGCCCAAACACACACTAACAAGCTTTGCGATTGTGTGTGTAGCAGAGCAACACGAAGTAACCCTGCAAACATTTTGTCGGGTTTCTTATCTCCCTCGTCAAAAAGTGAGTTTGGCGATAGTTTGAGATGAGAGTTTGATGATAGTTTGGCGATTTACAAAAACAAAACACACAAGGTTTCGCATTTTTAACATAAAAGGGATAAATTGGCGATATGTGGCATCAATTTCTATTGCCCTATATATATGGGCAGAGTGATAAATAAGAACTTGAGAATTACAAGCATTCATTTAGGGGTGAATGCTTTCAAATAGATTCAATACAAGTAACCCTCTAGTTGCCTCGTCTTAGACGCACAGCGTGGCGCAGTCGTCTAAAACGTCAGTCCCATCGTGATTTCAGTCCAAGGGAACCGAGTTCGAATCGCCTCAGAGTAAGTAAAAGTTTTTCATGTAATTAAGTATAAGTTTGTTTAATTCGTTGTTCATCGGAACAGGCAAGCAGAGAGCGCAGCGCGCACAAATATTTATTTTTTTGTGTGAATCGCTTTCTTATCCCAGAAGAAACGCTTTCTCTCCTTCAAGAAGTGTCGCAGAGTGACACATTTCTTCCCGAAGGGAGATGAGAATGCGATAATAATGCGATATCGCCAGAGTGAAGCGACACCTACTGGAAGAATCGCATTCTTATCTTCTGCGATAAAAATTGTTTGCTGGGAAACGCCATTATGTCAAATATAGGCTACAAACAAACACTCATATGTGTGTGCGTGCATTTTATAGAGCACACGTATTCTCTCTCTTTATGCGTGTGTCGGCTGCGACGCTGGCAGAATTATGACTTCCTATCACACGGGATAGGAAAAATGACATTTGGGCAACACTGCTCTATAGGAACTTTAAAGAGGCTACTTGATTAGGCATAAATTGTTATATGTTTACATGTAGATGATAAATTCTATTTCGAAACAAGTAGCCTTTTCACAGTTCCTGTAAAATTTTTTACTAACAATCTAGTTTTCCTCCCATAAATGTAAATATGTATTTTCGTCTTTAACAGGCTATAGCTTTGCCAAATAAACTAATTAAAATGCCATAAAAATCACAAAATTAGATCATATGTAGGACTATATGCTCAGATAGCGAATATATTAATTCAAGAGCCCCACTAGCCTGAACGGGATGATTTATTTTGATAAAAATGCTATAAATCGAAAAATGTCTGTCTTTAGAGGCCAATTTAGACACTTTCCGCTAAACTTATAAAGCGCCTTTGATTTTTTAAAAATGCATTGATATGTACTTTATCGCAAATAGCTCAAAAACTCACATATTTATGCCTAGTGTGGCCTCTATAAATCCTAGAGTGCCAAAAATTCTACTTTTTCGTTTTTCCGCCATATCTTGGAAACAAGAGCTGATAGGACAAAACCAATGATACAGTTTTGTTCAGTGCAATCTATATTAACATAATCAGATAAAAATAGACCTGCACCAAAAACACTGTTGGGCTGTGTAATTTATGTGACAGACCTTAGCCACTTCGAGCTACGCCCGTGCCACGAAAAGAGGTCGTTACAGTGGCGCCCGAGCAGGCACCTTGGTTTCCTTGTTTGAGCAAATACCACCGAATCGCCTCGATTCTCCAAGAGCGAGCACTGAGAAGGGATTTTGGGAATTTTCTTCTCCTAATCGATGGAAATTGGTATCAAAGATTTTAGATAAAAGTAACGAAAAACGGCTACATATAAAAGTTAATAAAAACTTAAGAAAAACTTAAACGCTCATACAATTTAAGCCAACCATCCGGCATACAGCTAAGGGTAACCATCCGATTGTCCAATTTGCACAGCAATACCAGAGATTATACATGAAATGTATGATATGTACGCATGAGTTTCGCTTTATGAACTACACCTACATAAGCCCTTAACATTATGCTGCATCTTATCCTCCCGGAGCTAGAAACCATAAGAAATATTTGACTTAGAGAAACAGCTACCGTTTGTGTATATGTTCTTTTGATTTGGTCTATCCAGTTACTAAGGTTGTTGTTGTTTGACAAAATCGATTCTCTGCAAATTTCGTTTTTCCTTCAAGGTTTGACAGAGGGTCTTCTTAGCTCACGTTTCTTAAAAACGAAAAACTGTTTTGCTTTGACTGTTTGACGGCATCCATCTGTCTTCATTGACCCCGGACTCAGCTAGTATCTAAATACTATTTCGTTGAATTGGCGACCGTGACTGAACCGTTATAGTTAACTCTACCCACCTGATCCACCTCAATGAAGCCTTGGGCATGCGGCGAGCGTGATGTTCGCCATTTGGCCACAGCCACGCCCACAAAGACAGCCGCCATTAGGGCAATGCCGGCGAATGAGAGCGTAAAGTAGACATTGCGTCCCTCTTTGGCCGCGTGCGCATGCGCAAATTCGCGACGCAACGAGAAGCTCTGCAATGAGAACGAAAGAGGATAGGCTTTAGGCAAATGCGGCGCAATGAGTTGACGCCGCAGCTCAAATACCGATTCGCGGTGGCCCAGATCATGGGTCATGAAATGCTGAACCTGTGGCTCGGCCTCCTGATGGGCCACAGCAGCTGCCACATCCTCCACGGCCCGCTGCACGGCATCATCATCGACCGTGGGCAAGGCGGTCTGCACTTTGGTGCTGCTGTAAGAAAGAGAGAGAGCGAGACGACATGATTAGTTACAGCTGGCAGCAGTTCCAGCTCCTGGTGGAATTAACCAGGTGAAGCTGTCAGCAAACAGACAGAGTGCCGTCTCTGTCGGCTCCACCTTCTAAATTTCACTCACCTGACAGTGGCCTCAGCATACTCGACCTCGGCCAGCTCTTTCTCGCTCTTGGTGGTCTCCACATTGAGATTGGTAGCGGTTACCAATCCCCCATCCGCCTGATCCTTGCTCTTCTCCAGCTGTTGCGGCTGCTGCGTTTGTGGCTGCTGCAGCTGCTGTTGCTGCTGCTCGGCCGCCTGTGACTTGAGCATATCGTCCACCTTTTTGGCCTCCATGCGTAGCTTTTCCTCGCGCAGTTTCTCACGCTCCGCCGCCCGTTGCTCCTTGCGCTGTTTCTCGGCCAGCCGCAGACGCTCCTTCTCGGCCACCTTGCGTTCAATCTCAATGCGATACTTATCCAATATGCCCGCCTCGGCATCCTCGCTCATGCCCAGCGACGAGCCGGGTATATCGTCCTTGCTGCGCAGCGCCAAAATGTAATCGTTCATCAATTGTGCAATTTTGGCGGACAATTCGGGATAACGTTTCAGCATGGTCATCGATTGGTTAACCGCCCGATCAATATCGATGAGCCGTTCCAAGGTACGTGGCCGCTCGGAGGCGGCTGCCTCCAGACCACCGGGACCGCCCGAATTGAGCAGATGACGATAATGGGCCAAGGCATGGGCACGATCCTTGTGCAAAGCACGAAGCAGCTTCTGCAGGCATTTCTCTACATGATGGGCCTGTCAATGGAAGTACAGAAAGTTGAGATATCAAATAACAAATTGAATGTTGCCTGGCAAAGATCCCACTGTGCCACAAGGAAGTTAAGCCTTGACCCTGAAGCAATAAAACTGCAGAAAGTAGAAAACAAAACTCTGAACCGAAATTTTACCATTACGAAGTTTCGGTTACAAAAATGAAGGTTTTCGATTAAACAAGAAACAATTTCAAAAAAAGAACTTTTCAAACGTATTCAGATTTCAAAGCTAAAAATTGTTTTATTCAGGAAAACGTACCAAACTAAAAATTTATCCATCGAGTATAGCCTTACTGTTCTCAAAAAAAAAGCAAATTATCTTTTTTGTTTGTAGTGATTCATATATCTTCCGTGAACCAGTTCGAAAGAACAAAACGCACAGCGCTAAACTGTAACTGTACAAAGTTGCGGTTCCTTTCGTTCTTTCAGTTTCAAAAAATATTGATTTTCTTTCTTTGAATGTGTATTATATCGGTTCCAGTTCTGGTTCCTTTCGGTATAAGT
Organism: Lordiphosa stackelbergi; assembly: GCA_018904235.1. Lineage (NCBI taxonomy): Eukaryota > Metazoa > Arthropoda > Insecta > Diptera > Drosophilidae > Lordiphosa > Lordiphosa stackelbergi. The sequence goes on along the minus strand of JAEIFU010004086.1, from coordinate 938 downwards.
TACTGATTTCAATTTGGTTTCCATTCGCTGATTCACACATATAATAGTGAATACATTTTTTCAGTGAACTGGATTCAAAAGAAACAAGGCTAAAAAGTATCTGTACGAAGTTGTGGTCCTTCTTGGTTCCAAAAATATTGATTTTCGTTCTTAAAAAATGCACTGTATTGGTTCCAGTTCTGGTTCTTTATATCATGAGAAACCAGTTCCCAGAAAATGCTTAATTTCGATCTAGGCATTGCGTACTTAAACAATGTGTCCACAAGCAAACTTATCAGGAGCCAAAACGCAAATAAAATTTGTTCTTTCCCCTCTTTTATTAACTGTCAAGATCACAGCGTAACTTGTCTGTATACCGTTCCAACTTTCAAGGTAACAACGCAACTTGTCAATATACCAGATCTTAAGATAACGGAGTAACTTGCTGTCACAAAGGGTCACATTGCTTTGGGAATTTTGCGCTGTGACACTGAATGTGACACTATCTGACGCAGTGTAAAGCCAGCATTATGGCAAGTTACGCCGTTATCTTGAAGCAGAATCAATTCAAGATAACGGCGAAACTTGCCTTAATGCTCATTGATTACAAAGGAGTACGAATACCTAGCTGTCAATTCGGCAACGTGGCACCGCAGCATCGCAGGAACCGCACCGTTTTAAGCACTTTTAGTCTGTCATTTTCATTTCTGGTCTATTGCCTATCTGAAGTTGTTCAGGGGTGAATCAAACAATGGTGTTACATTTGGTGGTTTTTAGCATTTTTTTGGAAAGTTATACCAATCCCATCATGAAACCTTTATCAGAGTACTAAACGCTTGCGACACATTGTGTAAAAAGCGACCACTCAAATAATTTGGCAGACAATACGGGGGGGCTATACATTACAAATGCTTCACAAAGTCAGCGCACCAACACACAGAAGACTCAACTACAAAACA
>JAEIFU010004085.1:0-19832 GCA_018904235.1 Lordiphosa stackelbergi | reverse complement strand
GCAAAGGTAAATACTTGAGGTAATGTGGGTGGCAGAGGGTGTAATTTTTATGGTTGGCTTTTATAGGGGCGCCAATTTGGCACTGTTGTAAGCCAAAAGGCAGGTTTATTGTTAGGATAATAATAAGTTCAACTAGAGGGGTGACAGCAAAGTTAGCAGGAAGATTGTACATTGCCGTTTAGTGGGATCTTAAGAAATGTGTTGATTCAAATAAGTGAAGAGTTGAAAAAAATTCTGGGGTTTTGAGGATGATACTCCCGTAATATTAAGGATTCGATCCCTAAATCTGTCTTACTAAAAATGGGCTAAAAGTGGATGAAGCGGTCTATCCTATTTCGCCATTTCCTCTCAATTTTCTTTATAACTGCGACTTTTAAGTTTAATTGTGGGAAACATTTGCAAAATGCAGATACACATAGTGAAAAAACCGAAAACTTTGGGCTCAAATTAAGCATAAACGGTATCAAAATCCAAGTAAAAGGTATTATTTCATTTGTAGTACAAAGTTTTTAGTAAAAAGTTTACTTTTACTTTAATAACAATCTTGATTCGAGTTGAGGGATTTGGGGTACTTAAACTGGAATAATGTTTTCTTTGCGACAGATTCTTTTGGGTACGCCTTTGTCTTTGTAAAGTCAGCCGATTTTACCGAAGTACTGCGAACTGAGAACCAAGTCCTGAGAGCGAAGTACTAATTATCAAGTATCGAGTACTAAGTATCAAGTACTGAGTAATGAGCACTTAGTATCAGGGCAGCAAACCGGTTGAGTTGAACTGCTCCGGAGTCGGAGACTCTGGATTTTAAAATCGAAACCAAAATGAACTGGAGCAAAAAAAAAAGAAATAGGGTCCGGTTCAAAAAAACCATATTATATTAAATTTTGTTCTAGATGCTATAAAATGTCAAGATCGCCATTTCCCAATATTTGTAAGCCTTTAAATAAGAACAGCTTACAAAGAAACAACAGGAACTTATAAATAAAAGCTTTAAGAATGATAAATAAAATAATATAAATATAAAAATTAATAATTCTTAACCATGTTTATCTTCCGATGATGTTAATTCATCAGCAAACTCTCTTTGCTTTAAAGTCTTGGAAAAACTATCATTGTAAAGAACTTAACAATGTCGCATTTGCTGTGCTGCAATGGGCTCTGCCAATTTGCATAAAATAGGCAAAGCCTGCTTATATTAAAACCGGGAGGTTCTTGAAACAGTTGTACAGTCGATCATCCTTCTTGGTGGTGTGTGTGTGTCTTGTTTTAAGGGTTATGAACAAACATAAATATACAGGCCAGTTCCCGTTTTCGATTCAAATCATGCAGAATCGGAATTGTTAAATCTACTCGATTCCAAAAACCGACAGTGTTATTCGGCTTTTTACTTAAAAATCCCACTTACCATCATTCGATCCTCTTGATGGCAAAAATATTCGGTCGGATTCTTTAATAGTTTCTTAGAAATCACAACACTTATCAATTCCGATCAATCGGATTCGGAAACGGGAACAGGCCCGATATAGACTGAACGGTTGCGCATTCGACGCCAGCTGTTCGCTCTCTCTTATGCTAACTAAGTGCATTTGGGAATATGCCTGTCTCGCTATAAACACTGTGATTTTCTATGCGAACAATATGAATCTCATTGCGGACTATCGCTTATCATCACTTAAAATAGAGATTCAGTGTACATTTTATCTCTAATACTCATTGCTCCATGATTTATTGACCTGGAGCCTGCTAAAACGTCCGATGATCCAAGCTCGAATATGATATTATCATGCCTCTAAACTACCACATATAAATAAAATGTTTAAGGGCCGATTTCTCATCTTATGTTTCTCATAGAGCCATATGTCACATAAACTCACAAACAGCAGAGTAAGTTGAGAGCTTATCTGGCACATAGGAGCTATCGGGAAGAAGAGAAATCGGCACTAAGTTTGTTTCAATTTACTAACATGTTAGCGAAGAACCAAATTATTCCTGAACGCCGGTTCGAACCCGAACCTAGGTTCAGCGACCTTCTGAACCTGCTCCGTGAACCCGAACCGAAAAAGTTTCGCGGGTTCGAACCTCGGAGTGAACCCCTGCCGATTTTTAGGAGGTTTGCAGGCTTATCGAGTACACCAATACCTCGCCTATCGGCCTAGTTACGTTCCGAAAAAGTTGGCCGTAAAGCGAAAAGCTTTATAAGCTTCTCTTCATTCAAATCCATACAACTTCAGCTAGATCGGTTCCCATTATTCAAAATAAAGAAAATGAACACATTCCATAGTTAAAAAGAGAAAATCAAAAGAGATCTTTCTTACTTATTAATATTATAAATTGTTTAAAAGCTTTCTTAATCTGCTAAAATGCTGCCGTCGTTTCAATTTCCATTGTTTTTGACTGACTCTGAAATCGTCCAACTTTGTCTGCTTCGTTATCCATTCTACTTCCTTTTGCAAGATTTTGTAGCATCTAAAGGCTGAGTTTACTTCTCATTTTGAAGAAGGAGGGATCCTTTTAAAGAAAATTGTTCTTTCCCTTCTCGAATTAGGAGAGCGCATTTGTTAAAGTTTTTGCTGTTAGCTGTATAGCAGGCTCTGGCTCCTCATCAAGTGTTTGTTCGGTTACTAACTGGATAAGCTCCTCGTTTGAAAGAGGTTCTCTGTCAGCATCGAGCAAGTCCATCAAATCACCTTCTTCTAAATCTTCAAAACCAATATCGTTTGCTTATTGTCAAAAGACAATTAACTTCACACTCATTAGATTTTATGCATTTTGGGCATATTTGTTTCCAGGTGTGGTTGATTCTGTTGATTTTAATTTATTCTAAGATTCGCACATGGTGGTTCAGTTACGTGTAATACAAAAATAGGTTCCACTTCATAGCCTTCCTAGCGATATTGTCCTCACTTTTTCGGAAGTCAGCTCGGAGTACCGAATTCTGTCAGGCCAGAAATACAGAAAGTTGACATGTGTGGATACGGCCGACAGCATCCCAAAAGCACCATTTAGTTTTCTAAAGGCGCGACACCACATCGAGTTCCGTACCTCCATCCACAGCGACTACGCTGCCCAGATAGCTGTATTGCTGGACTTGTTCAATGGGCTGTTCATCCAAAACCAGCTCATGGGATTGTCCGGAACGGAGGCTAAGCGATTTAGTTTTGAGGTGAAAAGTTCGGCTAACGCACTTGCCAGGTCGCTTAGACTCTTTAAAAGGAGGCATATTTCGTCTGCATAGTCCAGATGCCGCAATGTGGTTGTCATTGTCCACCTGATGCCGCTGTTGTTGGGTGCTGGATGCCTAGTAGAGAACACATCTGCAACCACCATTATAAAAAGGATGGTAGACATAGCACAACCGTGTTAACAAAGGCTGCGTGAGCTTTCCACCATGAAGCACTCTGCACTGAGCGCTGTCGTATGTCGCTCTGATGAGGGGAATAAGTTTTCCCCGATATCCCACTCCTTCGAAACTCTTGCCATACGCACTCCCTGTCGAAGGCTTTCGCGAAGTCTACGAAACCCATGTGTAGGTCCGATCTGTATTCCGTGCATTGCTCGATCAGGATTCGGACAGTGTTTATATGATCCGTGCGTGACGAGCCTTTTTTGAAACCCGGTTTGCTTTTCGCCTATGGTGACCAAAAACATTCTTGCTATAAGCCTAGCGAGGGCCAGATGTCGCATTCGCGTAGGTATTTGGCCGTATATAAAAAACTAACTGCTAAACAAAAAGTAAAACCATATTTAAGCAAGTAAGAGTGCTGCGGTCGAGTGCCCCGACTCCGAAATACCCTGCAACAAATAGGCAAGGGGAAGGAGGCACTGGGTAACTTAATCAATAAAGGGACTCTGGGTAGTTTACACACATGGATGCAAAAATTTTGGCAATTTCTTTAGTGAAATTGTTGACCAGGTTCTTTAGATTGCGCTTCAGTGACAGACTAGGAAGTCCCACAGTCACTAAATTGTGGGCTGTTCCTCCTATCATAGGTGCTTCCTTCTGGGTTACAAAAGTCCTCAACTGTTCTCGATAATAGTTTAAAAAAAAGGATATGGTTAATTACAAAAAATAAAAAAAAAAAATTGGAAAAAATTTGGAACACATTTTATTAAAACCCCCAAATAATACACAAAAAAAAAAAAAAAAAAAACCCTTTCTTTAATAATAACAACAACTTAGTCTAGAACTAAGGCAGCCAGTTGAAAAATTGGACCATGGGAAACGAATTAATCAACACGACTAAAAAACTGTCGAAACCTTTCACCTGACCCAAAATGATAAGCTTTCGTTCATTGTTGATGACTGTCTGTCGCTTGTAATTAATGACATTCACATTTAAATTACCCTTAAAAATGTTCAGCTAATTATGAAAATGATTTAAATGCATTAGAAAACAAGTTTTCCATTTCAATTCAACATTTGGAAATGGTTTACAAGTTTTTTTTTAATGTTATTTTGAAGCACTTTGCTGCTTGTCGTCGATTTGTCACATCACTCAAAGTGAAGAGCGACTCTGGACCGCTCAGGGCAGTGGGGTGGGGAAGGGGCATGCGGTTGGAATTGATGGCCATCAAATCTTTAGCGTGACAAGATACATTTTTGGCCATCGCTCAATAATTTTTTGACAGTTGTCATCTTTTCATTTTTGTGGTTTAAAACTCATCTCCTGGTCAAAAAAGGCACAAAAAGGGTGAGGATGAGTTGGCCAATTACAGATTGATTGATAATGCACTCTAACAACTGGAACTGCACAGCCAATATATCGATTTCAAAAGAAGAGAAAAAAAAGTGTGATTTTAATTTTTAATTGCCCAATGCCCCGAGGGGGGTTGCGCTCGATTGGCCAACCCCAACCCTAATCCACAATGCTACATTTGATGATTATTGCCGGAAAGGCACAAGGACAAAGCAGATCAGAGGGCAGAGGGGTGTGAGTGTGAATATCGAGTGTGTTGTGGAGTGTCCTGCCAAGTGTCAATTATGCACGTTCTGAGAGCCTCTAAAATTTACATTTTATTAGTTTTACATGCTCGGGGAACACATTAAAATTATTTACGATGCCAAATATTGTAGGTTGTAAATAATTCTTGCTGGCAAATAATACGCACGCGCGCAGTCCACATGTAACGGTTATCACCGCCGCCGCCGCTTGACCTTTTGCCTCTAATTAGACCCTCATTGTTTTCGAACGTAAGCCGCCGCCGCTGAGCACGCCTCACTTAAATGTTTTGCCAGGCTGTTGTAATTTCGCTTTTTCGTCTGATAACCTTTCCATTTACCCCAGACTAATGCGAGTCCAAGTCGCACCAGCAAAACAGCCTCAATCAGTTCAGTTTTGTTCCCCATTGAGAGTGAAAGATGTGCGAGACAAAAATCAATTACTATCAGCAACCGCTTAACATACGGCAGGTTATAGAGGAGGCCAATTTACAGCAGCTGGATGAGGCTCTCAATGTCTGTGATTTGTCCAGTGTGGAGCAGAAATTCCATCTCTGGCAGCGACTAATGCCGCGCATTAAGCCCTATTATGCGGTCAAGTGCAATGATGATCCGGTGATTGTTAAGCTTTTGGCGAATCTGGGAGCTGGCTTTGATTGTGCCTCCAAAAATGAACTCAAATTGGTGGGTAAGATAGTTTTTGCATAGCGGTGGCAAGCAAAATCGAACTAAAGGGCGTAAAAACAACGTTTAGAACAAGCATTTAATCACCGTCATTTTCCATAAAGATAGAAAATTTTGTGTGGCATTAGCTAGGATGTTAAAGTTTTTTGGACTCTTTAACCGAAGCATGAAATGGTTCCGTTCCAAATCAAAACGTAACCGAACCGCAATTTCAGCTAAGGCAAACCGAGCTTTCGATCCTTTCGAAAATGCCGAACCGAAAACCACAAAGAAAAACGGTTCGGTTCAATTCCCTGACGAAATTTCAGACGCAAGAGCTTACCGTGAGACAATGTTACTTATAAATTTGAGTATTTTAATTGATTCCCTAAGATGAGTTTAATTCGAAATTAATGCTAATGGACCCTCTACAAGGGACCGAATTAATCCTTAGCAATGGATTGACTTATCAACCATTTTAAAACATGTGACCCCCTACGTCTCCTGCTCCTTTTGTTCACAGACCTCTTAAGGCCGTTTTCTCATGTTCCTGTTTTTGCTCAAATCGAAATCCACCTAGATTTCGCAACTAGGAGTGGATTTTGTGCAATCGGTTGTCTCATGTAGATGGATTATGAATTTGGGTGGCCATTTGCCCCGGTCACACCGGGAGGGCTGAAAAGGCACTAAAATTGAGCTGGCAGCCTTGCCTTCATGCGAATTTTTGTTTTATTTATTGCGCGCCAATTTTAAATAGTTAAAGCATGCATTTAACAGAGGAGGAGAAGGAATTTTTTAACGACTTGTTACTATGATGGGAGATTAAGCAATAGGTCTAAAGGCTAAGTTCACCCAGGCAAATAATAAATTTCCCCTTTAAATATTTCGGCTAACAGACAAATTTTGATGTAAATTTGGCCATAAAGGCTATAATGTGGTCAAGGAGACTTTCCGGCTTGAGCAAAAGCAAATACAGCAAATCCACCTAGATTTGCAAAAACAGCAACATGAGAAAACGGCCCTTAATATATCTTTCATCAAACTACATTTCTTCCTTGAAAATAGCGTATTGATTTGTGTTAGTATCACATTTCCTCTACGGGACAATATTCTCCATATTCTGTACGTTATTTAGCGTTTAAAGATAATCAATTGTTTTCTAGAAATTCCATTTCCAAAGTGTGCGAAGAGTCACCTATCCTATTTTGTTAAAATTAGCTTAGATTTTCCTCAAGATTTAATAGGTGGCAACTGTCGACGGGTAAATAGGACGCTTAGATCAATCGTTGCAAAAATATAGCGAAATTTGCAAAACTTTATAGTAAGTGTAATAAAGACGTGAAAATATTTGGACAAATAGAAGGTGTAGATAGAACGGTTAAAAAAATTTAGAAATTTTCAAAAATAAATGTATGAGTTTCGATTGATATGAAGACGGTTAAATAGACGGTTAAAGTGACGGGTAAACAGAGGGGTAAATGTACTGGAAAATGGACAGGTAAATTGCCGAAGAGTGAAAGAAAGATTAATTGTTCTCCGAAGTTTAAATGACTTGGAACGCTTTCGGAATGAAACGTTAAGAAATCGTTTGAAATGATCGGACTTTGGTTCTACTTTAAGAAACAAATGAAGTAAGCAAAGAAAATTAAACAAAAAGTGTATAAAACTTTGAGCACAACGTTTCCGAACTATTCGCGCTTGTTCGTATAAACGTTCCGATTGGCCTTTGTCCGCAAATCAAGATGTAGCGCAATTTGTGCCTTATCACGTTTAGTTTGGTCTCACGAACGCAAACAGAACAGAACTCATTTTTTTTACAGTTACTGTTCTCGGGTTTTGTTAGTATTTCGCTTGAGCGAAACGATTCAAACGTTTGTTACGGATAGCGGCTCTGGTTCGACCGTTATAAATGTCACTTTCCATAAAATGTATTGAAAATAGAGGTCAATAGTAGGGCAGTTTTTATATGAACGTTTAATAGTTGGACGGGAAAACCGGAGGCGCTGGATCGAACGGTCATCAAATGGTCTAAAAATAACGTGTTTTGAATATTATGAAAGCGGTTAAAAATAGACGGATGGTAAAGATTAAAAATTCTAAAAAATGGCCAAAATCACACAATTTTGGGATTATTCTGCACACGGGTGAATAGACAGATGGTAAAGATCGAAAAGTCCACAAAACCGAAACCGCGGTTTAGTTTGCTGCAAAAACCATGTTGTAAACCGAACCGGCAGTTTAAAAACTGTGAACCACTGAACCTAACAGTCCTAACGGATCACCTCCCGAACTTGAATAGGAAACATTTGCAAAATAGTTTTGTACAAAAAATTACGTTTATACCATGTGTTCTGGAAATCGTTTGCGACCCAAAAACGACCCAGTTCTCCAAATCAAGCTCTAAACTCTTTTTTATACGTAATTCCAAACTCTAAACTCATTTTCATAGTTAATTCGATTTGGGTCGCTTTTGGGGTTAAAAGCGATTTGTAGAACACATGGGTATATTTTACTCAATATTTTGACGTCATCGACGTGTGAACAACTAGAGCCACGATCCAAATATGGGTTTATTTAGTTTTGAAACTTTACAATGGATTTGACCAAAAGCTTTTGCAGAATTTCAAGATACTTTGATATACCTCTTAGATTGGGAATCTTTCTATGTGACCTAAGCGATTGTATGTAAGGACGACATGTTAGACATGATTTTGGTACTCTGTACTTTTCTAAACTGTAAGGAAGTGGCAAGGATGGATCTGACCGCGCGGTTAATACCATAAGTGTCCATATTAAACTCTAGATAGGCCAGAGGGAGAAGTGTCTCATTACATTTTAGAGACCTTGGAGTTTGACTAGAGAACATGCTAGGTAGAAAAACTGCAGCCAGTAAATCTGAAGATAATGTAAGCCTCAGAGAATTGGATTTCTTAAGTTAACTGGAGTCTTAGTGTTTTATTTATATTTATATAAATGTTTTATGATATTTCACATGAATAGAAACAATTTCATACATATAAGATGCCTTTGCAAACGTATTCAGATTTCAAAGCTGTACAAAATTGTTTCTATTCATGTGAAATATCGTACCAAACTAAAAATTTATCTTATCTGAGTATAGGCCTTTAGTCACGAAAATAGTTTTTGATTTCTCAATGTCAGGTTTAATGTTTTGGGTTTCTGTCTCGCCTTCTGAGTGAACCTAATCCTAACTTTGACCATACAGGTTCTAGGCTCAGCAGTAACACCGGATCGCATAATATTCGCCAATCCCTGTCGCCCAGTGAGTCATTTGGAGTATGCCCGGCAACATGAAGTCACTAATGGCACCGTGGACAATGAGTTTGAAATCTATAAGCTATACAAGCACTATTCCACTTCCAAGTAAGCTGCTGCCCTCTGTCCCCGTCTTTCTTTCAATGGCGTTATCACAATTTGCTTGTCATTTACAGCTTGATAGTACGCTTCAAGAGTGAGGCCAAGGCTGCCCAGTGTCCGCTTGGTGATAAATTTGGTTGCGATGCGGATGGTGATGCCACAGCGCTGATGCTGCTTTCCCAGGCTCTGGACCTAAAGGTAGGCGGTGCTAGTTTCCATGTGGGTTCGGGCTGCCACGAAATGGAGGCCTACGAAAGAGCCATTAAGAAGGCTAAAAATCTATTTAAATTTGGTCAAATGCTGGGTTTTGAAATGAATCTATTGGACATTGGCGGTGGCTTTCCAGGTGATGATGATGAGAAATTTGAAAAGGTATTTGAAAGGCCGCGTTTGAGGGACTATTTCTAATAAAGAATTGGTCTTTCTAGATAGCCACTGTGGTGAACCAGTCATTGGAACACCATTTCCCTGAAGAACAGAAACGCTTACAGATTATAGCCGAGCCAGGACGTTTCTTTGTGGCTGCCGCTTACACTTTGATCTGTAAGATTCATGCCAAGCGTGAAGTGCGCAATGCCCACACAGGGAAACTGGACACTGTGATGTACTACCTAAATGATGGGGTCTATGGTTCCTTCAATTGCATACTCTATGATCATCAGGTGGTTACGGCACAACACTATTTGGTGAGTTTGAAACCACTTTACATGTGAACTTTGACTCATAGCCCAATTTAATAGGATGCCGCTGAAGCTTTGCCCGAGTTTAAGTCTCTGATATGGGGACCCAGTTGTGATGCTTTGGATAAGGTAAGGGAAAACAAAGTTTTCTGTTTTGTTTAAAATTTATAGCAATTTTTCTAACAGATTTCGGAAGGTCTGCTCTTACCCAACTTGAATAGAGGCGATTTTATTGGCTTTACCAATATGGGAGCCTATACAGTGCCCATAGCTAGTCCATTCAATGGTTTTGAATTGCCCCGAATAATGTATTTTCAGGCTCTATGACTAATATGTTGTTTTAAAATTAAAGAACGAATTTTAAGTGTGTGTGTGTGTGTGTTTTTTTTTAATTAAGTAGCTGTTATTAGAACCAACGACCTAAGTTGAAGGACTTTTTTTTTAAATTCTGTCCTCAATAGCTTAGAGCTCCGCTGAAAACTTTGAATCAACCGTTGATTTTCAATCCCACCATGACTGACTTGGTTCATTATTGCGATATTGCCGAAGAAATGATGCGGATAAACGATACTCAAGTTATGACCAGTCAAAGATCAGTTTTGAAATGGTTACAGAAAGTGTGGCCGGCATACGCGGTAAAGAGTGAGTACTCTTTCAAGCCTGCGCGATAAACTCTAAATAATCCATTTTGCGTCTCTTCACACCATAACTCAAAATAATCCATTTCAATCAAAAAAAATGATTCTTTTAGTTTCGGTTGATCTCGTAAAATATTATAAATTTAAAATGGTTTTAATAAAACTTTAAAATATGATGTTTTAACTAAAAGCCGAAGTATGTTTGTGGCAACTGAGATATGAGCCCTTGCAATAACATGAAATGAACCTGTAAAATTATATTTCGACTTATTTTGATCTCACGTAAAAAGTATAAGAGATATTAATATGAAAATTTTTACAAAAAATAGTATACAATACAGCGAATATTTCTGCATCATCAACTCAAAAATAGTATTTTTTGAGTTATGCCTGTTTTGAAGTAAGTGAGCGAAATGATCAAGCAGGCTTACCAGGCCTTTTTAGAGGGCCGGGAAAGGTTCGCCGATGAAGACCGTGCTGGAAGACCTACGACTTCAACAAACATCGACCAAGACCGTTGACTAAGTATTCGTTTAATTGCCCAGATGTTAAATTTACCAAAATCTGTGGTTAATGACAATGTGACGGAGCATTTGAACATGCGCAAGGTGTGCGCGAAGATGGTCCAAAAGTAAACTTGAAAAGTGACTTCTGTGAACAGCTAACTGACCAAGGCCGGCATCCCAACGCTTCCGCAGCCGCCCTACAGCCCAGAACATTGTTGGCTGCGCCTCTCCGTTGGTTGAGTTGGGTTCGCGAGTAACAAGCCTCGGCTTGGTGTCGCATGGGCCACTTGAACGTACTGCGCATTGTACGTCAACGTCCATATATGGAACACCGCACAAAAGCACTGTTAAACCTGCACCCCCCACTATTGTAGGTGGTTCCTTCAAGATGTCTGTGACATATTAACAGTTCCGGTTGCACTTTTGGGCACGATCCGCTCAATACCCCTTAATTAGTCATCATTATGGACTCCTGGCAAAATCAATATAATTAGTCAGATGTGCCAGAACAAATACTGATCCAATTGGACGGACTAAGGTGCATAAAGCATTTAGAATGAAGACCGTGCAGTACGCTTACGTTGACTTCACCCGTTTACCAAGCCTGGCTCATCTACTCGTCGGCATTTAAATGCTGGACTCACCGAAATCGTATTCCCCAAAGCTCCTGATGCTGATCTATCGCTGGTATTGTATGTACTGTCAGTCACGGGCTTGACGATATTCCGCATCTTCGAAAGAACGACAATTAAGAGTCTGTTGCTTATCATGCGTTACACGTTTCTGGCCATCTATGCCATCAATTCGGATATCAAGTTTGATACATCTGTGCAGCGGGTCGCCATTAAAATGTTGAGTTCCAAATTGGCTTCGCTGTATTCGAAGAGTGCGAAGGTAAGGAACGATCATTGGGTTAACAAGTTTTACTGGCCACGTCCGATGATCATCGTCTATCATGATAGACGGAATTATAGTCTACCCCGTCAGTTCGGCTATACCTCTCTTTAGCCCCTTTATGCAAACGATGCAATTGTACCATTTCCAGAAAGAGGATCAATTGCAATAACTTCACTACTATCCATATTTTATAGTTGATTTGCCACAGTACTCTATCCGGCGCTACCTGTGGGTCTGTGTACTTAAGTTGGATTCATACCAGCCAGATGGTCGTTACCAATATAACCATGGATTTGTGGCTGTTTTGCTTTCACGTTAAAATCTGCATACACTTTAAATACCTTTCGCGGATTCTGCAAGAATTTCAGCCACATTTTGAACATGACCAGGCGGATCGGAAATTTGTACTCCAACTTATAGACAAGCACAACTGTCTGATTCACATCCAGAAGGACATCAACATAAATGTTGCAACCAATTTTATTTTGAAGTCTTATCATTAGGTTTTCTTTTTCAGTATGTATCGTTTCTCTGAAGTGTAAACAACATAATTTTCAACTTTTGTGCCAACAAAACACAATTTGCAGTTTCTCGGGAGGTGTTGGCCTTGTACAACGGTCAAAGAGAGCTCCGAGACTGCCTTTTTTAAGACACGCGTACCTGGGTCATCTTGGCGTCAGCCCAGAGGGGGTCCTAAGGGGTCACATCCGAAAAGTATGCAACATTTTTTAACTCGGCTATTTATTATCCGATCTTGATATAAAAATAATACAAAAGACAAAAAGAAAGTCGGTCAAGCCAACTTTGTACCCCCCCAAAGTTTGTATATACGTATCTTATCAATTTAAGTTACCAAACACAGCTGACAAAACAGTGTGACCGTTTGACATATGGAGATATTAAGCTGTTGAGGGGTCGCACTGGATCCTAAGCTATCCCCAATCGTAATAAGAGTCCTAAGCTTTAGTAGTAATGGAAACTACTAGAAATATCCGGCATATGTGATGGTTTGGTGGTGCGTCGACCACGATTATATTATATGTTTTATACTATAAGAACATATTTTGCGGGAAAGTTTACTTTCTGCTTTTATTTGAAGAAAAAAGGCAGCTGAAGTCCATCGAATTCTGCATTAAGTGGTGATTTTATTAACGATGATAAAGCTCAGCCACATGTTGCGCAGCCGGTAAAAACATACCCTAAATCGGTGAAATGGAAAGTAATGCCCCACTAAGACATTGCCCCTTCCGACTATACATGCCTTTGAGAATCAGCACTTTCGCTCTGGTAATAGCTCTGAAAACGATAGGTTATTTTGAAACCTATGAACAAAATACTTCTGAAATAACATTTTAAGGTACGACTTAATTTTATGAAGGTCGTTCATCAAAATAAAGCGAAAAGTGATCTTGTGTTAGTAACCAATATGATTCTTTATTATTTCAAATGGTTTTCGAGGGGTTTGTGTTAAACCTTACCAAAAAAGGTTTCACCATTCTTTACAAATATTTTTCAAAAGAACAGCTGTTGTCATACAATAATAGAAAACTGACCAAAAGTTGTATTTTGTATCTAGCTTATTCTTTTGAAAATATTTGGTATACTTTGGGATGCCACTCGCCGGCGGCTAACTGACCTAAGCCATCGGCTAGATGGCATCCCAAACTTGTCACTAAAAACGAATTATTAGGTATACATAAAACTTAGAGTTTAAATATACAGAATTCAATAGGTACATGGGTAATACATACATAGATATAAAAAGAAAACAATTTTCCAAAAATTGGTAACAATATCAAACTTCACAATAGATTCTATAAAATTGCACGTTATAACGACGATATGTATGTATAGACTCGTGTATGTGTGTGGGTGTGTTTGTTGCCCCCATTAAAGAGTACAAACTACTTATTCCATAATCAGTTCTTGGTGATTGATGCAAAATATTTCTCATGTGTACAATTTCGACTAGCTTACAAGCAGAGGATTGTTTGGGGTTTGTTTTTGGGGGGAACAAAACTATAATGATTGTACTCGTATCTCACAACAGCGACGACATAAATAGAGTTAACACTATAAAACTACATTAGTTACAACAATTCACGATATGTTTGCGTTTCCATTTGGTTTGCTCTCGCTTTAACTTTAAGCTTGGCTTGATATGTTTGTGTGGTGTGTAGTTCGCCTCGGGCTACTGTGCGTGCGCGGCAGCAGTTGGATGGGTGGGAAATTGTGTGTTTGGGATTCGTTTATCGGTTTGCGGCTGGGGCACTTGGCGGGTACTGGCTGGATTACTGGCTGCTGGGATGTGTGTAACAATTGGAGGAGTTGCATAATTCACGGACTCACTATAATCTATAAATAAACAAAACAACACAGGTTGGTTTTCAAAAGGGCACCTCGCCTCGAACGTCGTCTATCACTGCAATTCAGGACGTGGGAGGGGGGGTGGCGGGAGTTCTTTTGGGCGGGAGCTTATTGAGCGCTACAGAAAAGCGCCACGCTACACATGGCAATTTGGGCCAAAATGTTCACTTGCAGTATCCGCATCAGACCGCCGCTTGTGGATGAGGGACTCACATTGAGGCCGGCGCAGTGCATCCTATCGATGGGCATGGCCTGCACAAAATACTCGCGATTATCCAGCGACATATGGCACAAAGGCTTCTTCTTCTGTGACATTTCATCATCTTTGTTCTTCAGATCCTCCAGCAGCTTGGGAAACCAGGTCAATTCGCAAGAGCAGTTCAGGGGATTATCTGTAAAAGGAAAGCGGAGTTCAGTGATTCCCTGAATTAAGTTGAAGACCAAAGACTTGCCATTGATGTCAATGATGCGTAGGGTATCTATGACCGGTTCCATTATATCCTGTGGTATACGCTGCAGCTTGTTATTCTGCAGATTGAGTGTCTCCAGCGAGTTGAGGTTTTCGAACAGAACGCTGGGCAGAACCTTGATCCTGAAATAGAGAATAGAGAATCAGATTCCACTTGAAACTCTGCTAAACAAACTGAAGCCCCAAGCTTTACTCATTTTTCTGTAAATTGAGGAAGGTAAGCGAGTCGCCATAGCCAGTAAAAGCATCTTCGGCCAGCACATTGATGTTATTATTGCGCAAATCCAGATGACGGAGACGATGCAACGGACGCAAAGCCTCACTTGGTATGGCATTTATATTGTTATCGCCCAAACGCAGGTATTGCAGATTCTCTGCAAAATGAAAAATTAATGTTAAGTTATTTACATAACTTAAGTAATATATGCCATACTTACCCTCCAAGCCCTTAAAGGCATCCTTATCAATCACACTGATCTTATTGCCCTCCAGTTCCAATGAATTGAGTTGCCCCAAATGGGAAAATACATTAGCCGGCACCGTTGTGATCATATTGTGAGCCAATATCAATGAATCCAAATTCTGTAGACCCGCAAAATCACCCTCACTAATGGTGCGTATCTTGTTCTCCTGTATCTCCAGTTTCTTCAAAGTGTCCAATATGGAGAGAGCCTTTTGGGGTACACTACTGAGGTCATTGCCGCCCAGATTTAAACGTTTCAGTTTTCTGTAAAGAAGAGAGGCAACATTGTTTTTAATTAATAATCAGAGTGTTATATTTTGTTACACAAAGGTGACTAAACTTTTGGAAAGATTCCAACATTTTAAGCTATTTAAGGTTTATTATTATTCTAGGTGATAACCTAGAGGACAAATCATGTATCAAGTGTTGAACACTGAGCTTTAGAGTATGATAATCTGGTACAGTTTTAAGAGTTGTCCACTCGCTAAGTTTCACAACGTGGTCACAAATTTGTCAGACAAGTCTAAATGACTAACATTCTGAATTTTCCTTCTCAAATTACGCCTTTCAGTAATGCATATAGGGTCATGGATCAGAAAACAAACTGTGAATTGATGTGTGATGTGACATAATCGAAAATGATCTATGTATTTACGAATACTGAAAATCCAAGCTATCGGATATATAAAACCACAATACTAAAATGCTGGAATATAAATTCCTCTAACTCCTCCTATATGACCTATCAAAAGTAGCCTAAGGGAGCCCCTTTCAGACAATAAAGTTATAATTACAAATTTCTTAAGAAAAACTTAAGTTGGATCCATTAAACTACCCTTGAAATTGTTATATATCTCTAAAAAGTTTGTCTATACACTAATAATGCACAAACAAAAATCATGATAAATGTCCTTAAAGGTATGCAAACTTTATTTTTCTTAATAACAGCAATAAATCCGGCAAACGTTGTTCTGCCATATTAAAAATTTTAGGTCCGTTAAATTTGATTTTTTCACTTTTTCGGTAGTGCTCTTACATTATAAGCTAGACTTCATAATTGTCAGATAGAGTCAACCGTATGAATCGAAAGGTAATTCAGCTGCTAACGATAGGGAGGAACATTGTTTTAAAATCGGTTAAGTAGTTTCGATAACGACCAAATATATTTTAAAAATTAACTCAAATATGAAAATTTTTTAAACGTTAGAACAATATAAAAAAATCAAAAATTATGATTTTTCACTAAGATCGCACTTTACGAATACAATAAGGTATTGGTGAGGAAAATCGTTCACACGTACTTATATGGATCAAATTGAGTAGAGAAATAACATTCAAATTTGGGTATATTGTGGTTCACAAAATGAACTTTTTGCACTCTTTGGTCACTTTATGAAGTTAGCAAAAGCCAGAACAAAAATCATAATCAAGAACCAAACAAAAGTCGATGCAAACGGAAATTTATTTTGAATAATCACGAAAAACCAATTTTTGCCTAAATGCTCACAGCTCCTGTGTTTGTTCAAGTTTTGATAATTATCGGTTTTCGTGAAGTCGCTTCTGAGACAAAGAGAGTTTTAACGTAGGGTAAAAAATGAAAAAAAATAAAATTAATAAAAATAAATGTAAGGTCTTTGGCGTAAACATTTATTAGTTTCTGTTAAATATTGTGAAGTATATATCGGTTGTTAAATAAGAAACAATAATCTGGAGTACATCGCCGACAATGCGCGTTAGGAGAATTGAGGTTATTGTAGCCGCAATGTGCATCCACACAATTGACGTCCTCGTCAATGTATGTGGTTCGTTTGGCATTGGCAGCAATGAGCTTACTTTATGGTACACTTGGCCTTTGATTTTGAAGGTTGAATTAAATTGCTGACCATTTGCCGCTGTATTCTGCATTATTTCTGTTGCTCCGAGCGAAGTCATTTGAAAGCATGAATTAAATCTACAACCACTTTGATTTTGGTACTAGCCCAGAAAATCAACCCACCCAGAGTTTAAGAAGACAATTCCTAAATGACTAGCTAAAGAGAAAGTCATCGAATTTGACCACTTTCTGTGTAAAAGCGTATAATATTAATAATGGTTGAAGTGAGACACGTTAACATTAAAAACCAAAAAAGTGTCTTCTCATTAAAACCCACTTTTCACCGATAGTTTCCAGGCAGCTATAAGAAATAGTCATCCGATTTGTGACAAAAATTCAAAACTAAAAGCATATAATATTTATAAGTGAAGGGGAGACGAAATTAACAAAAAAGTTTTTCACAAAGAATTTCGACCGAGAGGTCTGGCAGCTATAAAGATAGAGTTAAATCAGTGTAAAAAAGATGAAAACAGCTCGATAGCTTTAAAAGTGAGAGCTAGTTCGCGTGAAAAAAAAAAAGGAAAAAAAAAAAACATTCACGGGCAAACCTGGGCAATATTAATGCCAAGGGTGAAAAGAAGGTAGAAGTAGGCTGTATCGAGCATTTTTTAATTCAGGGCGCAAAGAAGCAAATAAGTAGACATTAAATTTTCCAAATTTTCATTTGAGGGGAATAAACGGTCAGTGGTAAAGATTGAGACAAACGGTCAAACAAATCGCGAAATTTCCAAAATTTTAAAGGACCTAAGATTATTATTTAGACCAAAAACCGCATAATTTTCCAAATTATTTCATTTGAGTATTTACAAAGATAGACGGGTCCAAAATATTGCGAAGTAATGGAATGAAAGTAAGTAAATCAAACAACAACAAAAATTAATTAAACAATTCAAAAATTGCGAAATTTGATAGACTGCAATAGTAGAGGATAAATACATATATGAAGTGTAGACCAAACTGTCCCAAAAATAGCAAAATTTACAAAATTGTATTATCAAAATTGTATCTTAGATTATAAAAAAGATTTGATAGGCGTCGGTCAATCGGTTGTAAAAATATTAGAAATTTGCAAAAAATTCTTATTTGAGTTAATGAGAGGTGTTGATCAAACGGACCAAAAAATCGCAAAATTTGCAAAATTTTATAATGATTTTAGATTATCATGAAGACGGGTAAATAGACGGATGGTGAAGATCGAAAGGTCAAAAAATCGCGAATTCTGCTAGATGAAGATTTGATAGATGGCAATTGTCAAGTAAGCTTCACTTCTTCGTTTTGTGTTTAAAATTCTAAAGGGGCGTAGCAACGCACGCCGGGTACCTGCTAGTGATTCATAAACTTAGCATACTTTGAAGGGCATTTATCATGATATGTTTTGTGTGTATTAAGATTTTTTTATACTATCTAGTGCCGCTTTTAAGAAATTGTTTCAAGTTGACAGCTGGAAAAAATATATCAAAATTTTGCGTGGTAAATGCAATGGCATGTACACATGTTAAATTTTTTCCCATCCCGTCCTAAAGGAACCAACTAAATTTTCTAGGCGCTCGAAAATTCCGGAATTATATATTTATCCCTTCCGTCAAGTGGATGTGAATTTTGGGTCTAGCGATATTTCCATCCCGCGCCCATATCTAGTAAATATATAAAGATTGTGGATGTCACAGCAGCATCAGCACTGCTTGCCCATAATTGGGAAGGTATAGATTCCCGAGTCTTTTTCAAAATTTAAGAGACTATATTATATGGTCCGTCCGTTTCGTTAAACCATTCATTACGAACTAAATATCAAAACAAATGACCTCAGGCAGCCACTCTTCAATTATAATTCAATTCAAATTGTTCCCTTTCCCCTTTCCCTCCACACTTCCTGCGTCAACCTTCCTGCTCTTTCGCCCCCTCTTTCGACAGAAGCGTTGTCGACTGAGCCAATTTTCTCTCTAATATTCATTCTCCATGATATTGCCTGAGCGCCTTAATTCATTTGATGTGGCCCACTTCGCGGACAAATTTTTCCAAATTTTCTTTCTTAGTGCGCGCCTGCATAACTAAACGAAGGTCTATGCCAAATCTTAGATCTCTAGGATAAGCAGCTTTGGCTGTGGGTTGATAATTGTTTGTCAGTCAGTCAGTCGGGCCTACAAATTTATAAGTATAGAAATATAGTGTAATCCTTAAAGTGATATTTCCAAATATTTAGTTCGGAAAAAAGTGTGTCTTACTTAGTGAAGTGAAGTTAGAGGAAATCATCCAATTTCAAAGACTAGACACTTTTGGAAGCCTTAGAAGAAGGTGTTTTGGAGGATACCACAAATAAATATGGTTCATTCGATTACTGATTGATAAATTTTAATCCGTTTGCTTAAATTCACCAGAAATATATTGAAAATATTTTAACCATAGAAACCGGACTTAGCAATGGGCTTGAACCTACAGCATTTGGTTTTTAATAACCGTAGTCAATATTATTTTCGGCTTTAATTTCTAGAGCAAACTTACTTTTCCAGTCCACGGAAAGCCTCCGCATCCACTTGTGTGATCTTGTTCTCATACAAAGTGAGTATCTCCAAGGTATCCAGTCCCTCGAAGGCATTGTTATGTACTACACTAATCTTGTTGTGATTCAGATTCAGAATCAATAAATGATACAAATGAGTCAGCGCCGGCGATGGCACAGTTTTCATTTGATTTAGCGACACATCCAGCTGGGTTAGCCCAGACCCTGTCAAGGGTAATGAAAGAAATGGTTAAAGTTGCCATTCCTGTGCCATAATTATGTGCTCAATTGCTTACCCAACGAGCTGAGGGCATTCTCTTCTATGGCCGCCAAACTGCTGTTATGTATGGTCAGGTGACGTATGTCCAGGGCCAGGAATACAAATCCTTGCAACTTGGGCAGATTGTTGTGCCGCAGCTTCAGATAGAAAATAATGGGACTCTTGCCCTTGAGTGTGCCCATCGA
>JAEIFU010004084.1:0-19837 GCA_018904235.1 Lordiphosa stackelbergi | reverse complement strand
AAACGTTGGTCTAAGGAATTTGATGACCCATATACCACTAAGCTACTTAACATCTCACTTGTCAAACCTATACTTGAGTACTGCTCATGCGTATGGTCACCACGTAAAACATACCAGAGCCTTATTGAGTCGGTGCAGAAGCAATTTCTCCCGTTCGCCTTACGTGGACTTAACTGGGAACAACACCGTCGCCTGCCGTCGTCGACTCGTCCATTAGTCTACCGTCCTTGCGAGATCGTAGAGATCTGTCATGGAGTTATTTTCCTTCATAAACTAATAAATGGCCATATTTACTCTTGTTTCCTACGGAGCCAAATAAATTTTTCGATCCCATCTAGACCAAAATAATTTTCGGCCATTTTTCTTTCTCTAGACGTCTAATTTCGAATCTCTTGACAGAAATAAGTTAAAAACATGTTATATACTCACTTAGCCAAAAAAACCATAAAATTATAAATTTTTTATAATTTTTGAAGTTGCAATATTTTATTTATAGCTTTGCGGATGCATCACTCACTTTTACCGGTAAACACCAAG
Organism: Lordiphosa stackelbergi; assembly: GCA_018904235.1. Lineage (NCBI taxonomy): Eukaryota > Metazoa > Arthropoda > Insecta > Diptera > Drosophilidae > Lordiphosa > Lordiphosa stackelbergi. Next base: position 19,300 of record JAEIFU010004084.1, on the reverse strand, counting down.
GAGGAGGTGTGAGTCGACTTGAGACGCAGTAAGCCAGGATCACACTGGGTTTGCCAAGTTGAACCAGTCAGCAGCTTTACCTGAGTACATACGCCCCCATTAGGTCAAGAAAATCTATGACTAGAAGTTTCTGGACCACTACCAAGGGGGTGCAAGGGTATACTTAGACAAAAAACCAAGCCGATCGTGCTTGATATCAAGTGGACGGAATATTCTTGAATGAATCTTGATTTAAATTCTTGGTTTTAATTTCAGTCGGGTTTAGACCAAGCATACATCTTCTTAGTTGTAAGCACCGGAAGAATCAATTTAAGGCATAGATCTTCTAGGATTTAAGTAGAATATTTTGATATGGGAGAGAGAGAGAGAGGAGACATGACCGACCAACACTACACCATATACTTTTTTAAAATCTGTAATTAATTTTAAGTTACCATACACAATTTGTTTCTTATTTTACGGGGACTTGAACTCGGAACCTCGAAGACTGAAGAATGCACGGCACCTTAGCTCACTCGACTATCAGACATAAGCAACACCTCGCGTCAAAATCATAATCAAGAACGCAAGCAGTTGGCACTTTGCCGCTCAGCGAGCAACAATGGTCGTCGTCGTAGGAGTATATTTGTTTTATTTAATGATTTTTTGTTAATTGTCTAGTATAGGGACCTCACCTCAGAAAATTCTAACAAAAATTCCTTCGATAGATGGTGAATTATGATGAATTTTCATGTAAAGAAAACGCGGGGGTCTTCCATGGTTTCTTTTTAAACGAATTGTGAAGTTTTATTTCTTACTTAATAAAACTTACGTATGTATCTGTGTACGTGCTTTGAGAAATATGTCTTAGTTGAACTTTTTCCACACTACCCATTGGAGGTAAAGTTCAAGGCGCTTTTTTTTATGTGGTATCCCCAAAGGGCCTAGTCCACGTAAGGAAGTGAAAAATTCAGTTTTGTTCTTCTTCCTCCTCTCCTTCATCATCCTCCTATAATGTGTTTTTTTTTAGAACTACTTTTTAATGTAAACTCTCACCTCCGAAAAATGAATATCATTGACTATAGTTTTCGATGTTGGATTATACAGTAGTCCAATTGCCTTATGTAATGGATCCTTATTTGTGAAACAAAAAATTTTGCCAAATAATCCGAGATAATTATCTTTTTCCGCCCAAAATGGGGCAATTCGGACTTTTACGTCCGCCAAAGTCTTTTCTATGTTTTGGGTGTGCGCACGGGTTGAGGGATCCACAAAGTTTTTTGAGGGGTTAACAGTTTCCGTGTTGAAACCCCTCATCATTTAGGCAATTGTACGATTTCCAGCAATCTATTGTGGATCCTTCAGCTATATTCTCTTTGATAATTTTCAAAAAGAGTGTCCTTCCCACGGTCTTCCACCGGAAGTATAAAGAATTTTTCGGACTTCACTACACACATCCACTAACACTCCACAACCCAGCCCGATAGGGGATCATTATCATATTTTTTATCGCGTAGAATACACTTCTGGCGCTTTTTGCATGAAAATTCTTCATAATTCGTGGTCCATCGAAGGGAATTTTTAAAATTTTCTGAGGTGAGGTCCTATACTAGACAAACAAAAATTTTGCAGAACAGTGGCGTAGATAGATTTTTGCAATGGGGGTGATGAATTTCTGATTATTTTCATTTTTTTTGTTATCGGTAATAGTCTAGTATTCCGGCCTACTATCAGAAAATGTAAAAAAAAGTAGTCTTTCGATAGAACGCGAATTATTAAGAATTTTCATTAAAAATTTTGGATTTCATCTATTGTTTCTTTAAAAAGAATTTAAAAAATGCAGGTTTTGTATAATACATAAGTATATACAAGCTTTTCGTCAAATGTCAGATAAATATATTGAAACGACTTACTCCAAGAACATAAGGTTACTAGTTGCCTAAAATGAGTCACCCTTAGCTCAAAAAATTCTTTTAATGGACCGCGAACTATCAAAAATTAACATGCAATAAAGTTTAAAAATTTTAATTAGAGCTCAAATGCTTTTTTTCGTCTAAAAATGTTTGATGTGCGGGGCAGATTAAGTGCTCATAACAGGATGATTCATAAAATATTTTCTAGTTAAAAAGGGTTTTTAAAAAACTCACACCCACACAAATCATAAAAATGATCTCGCTGGATGTAAAGAGAGCGAACTGCCACGTTGACCGCAAAAAGAGCAATATTAAAAATTTTACATGTGTGTGCTTTTACGACTATGATAATCAAACCATCAATAGTATGCTGGCTCTAGGTCTTGTTATGTTTGCACATAACTTAAAAGCAAAAACACAACACACCACAAAGGAGGCTAGGTGGTCATTATAGCTGTTTCATTGGTACCTCTACCAAATCTTCAGTGACCTGTGCCTACATGTACTGGCCCCAACGACTATTACTCCATGACGGAGCTGCCATAGTCGTTTGGGAATTCTAACCGACTTGACAGCAAAAAATTTTACAAATTCCGTTTTTCCACAATTTTTGTCAAATATTTCCAAAATATTTCAACTAATGTTGTCAAGGAAAAATAATTTTTGAAGCAAAGTATGGGAAAAAAAGCGCCGCAGTCAAGAAGAAAATTGTTTTTAAATCGACAGATTTTAAAAAGTATTTATACACAATCCGCTAAAACAATAAACATTCAACTCGTTTTAGCTTCCCATTGAAAAAATTGGCCCACATTTTTATAAAACTTTGGCTTATATTTTAATAAAATTAAGAAATTTTCAGGCCAAATTTGATCACTTATTTACGTAAGGAAACAATAATTTGTGAGTTTAGCTGCCTCTAGATTCGGAAAAAGTTGCGCATGTTCACAACTGTAAGCAACTTATACATTACACATCAAAAAGAGCTAGTTTGCCTATACCACCGTTTCATCCTCCATAGGAAACAATAGATTTAGATTTCAGTCATGCAAAATCTGCGATGATGGCTATTTTGCCAACCTTTCGTGTAGGGCAAATTATTTGCCTGTGAGACTAAGCTAGGAAAATGGAAATGGAATTCAATTTTTGTTGTTAAAGCCCCCGTTCGCTGAAAGACAGAAATTTCCTCTCGTCACAGTATTTCAAATAATTGGAAACACCTTGGCTTTGCTTTGATGCTCATGCTGTTTGAAAGTGTTTCTATCTGTAGAAAATACTGTGACGTCTATCATTCTGCGTACTAGACTTAAGTTATCACAAAATTGTTACTTTTATTATTTATTTAACATCGGATGAATAGCATAAATAATAGCAAAATAATTTTTTATAAAACCTGAATTTTTTCCAATTTCATTTAAAAAGAAAACATGTATGTAAAAACATAAACCCTGCGATTGTTTTCACTGAAAATTTTAACAAGTTTCTGAGAGAAGGTAGGAATTAGAAATTCCTTACTGGAAATAACCTTAACTTATTTATTAAATTATTTATTTTAAAAATTAGGTCAAAGTTTTATATTATATGCTTTGTTCATCTTCGATTTCGTCCCTTGAAATTCCGATTTGTAAACTCAATGGGGGGGGATTGATGATCTTAATCACCCCCCTATCTACGCCACTGTTGCAGAAGGTTCGGTCCGGGTGTTTGAACCCGTTGTAAGTCTAAGGTTCAGTTCGCGGTCGGTTTCTGAAACCGGTGAACGAGTCTTGGTTCGAACCTCCCGGTTTGCTAGACTATAGCAGAAAAGTCTCGATTTATTAATTATTTATTTTAAAACAATATTCTTTATATCTATTAGCCCCTTTCCTCTGGCATCATTTTCTTATTATTTTCATTTCTTAAATTCAAATCAACAAATTATGGCTGATAACACTTTCTGATTCCTTTGTGGGGAATGCCATAATTTTTAAGAAATTACAGAAAAGAAGGGCATAATGATGCTTTTTCTTTTTTTCAATCATATGGAAGAAATTATATCATTTGCTTCATTTCTTTGGTGGAAATAGACTATATAAAGTAAATTTAATCATACAATTTTGAAAACATCTTAGTAAATAAGCATTACACTCTACTTACCAAATTTTGATAGACCGACTTAGCTTGTCCGAGCGGTTCTCGACTTCGATCAAACTTCGCCAAATCAGGCTTAAAAAAATTCAAATTACCCATGACTGCGTTTGAGAGCGTAAGGGAACAACCAGTTTTTCTCCTAAAACCTTTAAAAGGTCGTAAAAGACTCTGTGCAAAGTTTCATCTCGATACCCAAAACTGAGGGACTAGTTCGCGTAGAAACAGACAGACGGACAGCAATCGACTCAGCTCGTCTGCTAATCAAGAATATATATACTTTTGTGGTCGGAGATGATTCCTTCTTGCGTTGCAAACTTCTGGGGCAAAATAAAATACAAAAAAAAAATCAATCCATATGGGATCAAATCAATCCCAAGCGGTAATGAAAACATCGTAATCCCGGATATGCTTGAACCGATCAGGAAATGGGATTGGAGTTGATCCCTAACGCCTTTTTGATCCCAAAAAAGATTACAATTATCTCGGAGTAATATTTTAAGATTGAATTTTACTGAAATTTTAGAAAAAAAAAAAATTATTTAATTCCAAAGAGCTGTATCATTTTTGGCATGTTTCACTTTTAATTTGAGGAAAGACAACTCTTCTTCTTTCCTTGCCGCCAGGCCATATGCCATAGGACATCCTAATCAACTTCCCTTCGTTTATTTAAAGCTTCTGAATAGAACAAATGAAGACATACGAATTTTTACTCAACTGGGATTCGAACCCACAACCACGCTGAACATGAATGGAATGGCACTTCATCGAACACCACCAACCCCATCTGTTGTTGCTGCATGTCTAAAAGTCTACTTATATTTCTTTGCTCTCGCTCTCCAATTTATGGAAATGTGATCTCGAAAGGGATTGAAGTAAGCACATTTGGAATGATTCAAGTTCGAGGCATGGGTCAATCCTTATAGTATTGAATTGTGTAAAATATCCTTGAAGGCGAGATTGAATTTTCAAGCTCATGCCGGAGCTTACTCCAATATTTAAAATATTGAAAATATCTCATTTTTTCGTGTACATCCAGTCTGTTTTGCCCCCCTAGATTTCGCAACTAGGTGGATTTTTGTGCCGGTTGTCTCGTAGTGGATTATGAATTGGGCGCGCCCGGCACCCGGGAGGGCTGGAAAGGCACTAAGGGAGTTGGCCGCCGCCGGCGTATTATTCCGCCAATTTTAAAAGTCAACAATGCATTTTACGAGGAGGCCAAGGATATTTTTCCGACTTGTTACTATGATGGGGAGTTTAAAGCCAATAAGGCTAAAGCTATATTCACCCAGGCAAATAATCTGGACAATTTTCATGTTGTTGGCCATAAAGGGAAAACCCCAGTGTGGAACTGTCCGGGCTTGTGTTGCTCAAATTATTTGCTGAAACTATACTTTTGTTTTAACTCCAAATCCAATCTCTCTTTTTAATCAAAATTTCGCTAAATTTATCTGCCTAAGAGTGAGACTCTAGCTTACTAATGAACTAGGGAATCATGCGGAAGTCTGTCTTTTTAGGCTATCTCTGCAGGTGTCTTGCTTACAAAAGCCACATCCGATATTTTTGATTTTTGGTTTTCTTTAAATCATACAGACTTAGCTGTTTTCGCAGCTTAGTTGTTTTTGTGATTTTAATATTTTCGTGTGCCATATAACTAGACATAAAAATACATAATTTCGTTAAGGCACGTACGGTTTTGAACTACTTAGGTGAACTAGATGCAAGAAATCCATCTAGATGGCAAAAAGAACATGAGAAAATCAAGTGATGTTGAAGAGGATCGTTCAACTGTTACCTGAGTTGTTGGAACAGCAAGGCAATTTTTTTAAGATCCTCGTTTTATTGACCATTCCAAAATTTTAAAACATTTATTCGATGTGTAGTATGTTTTCTATGACAATTTTCAAAGATATCTGTAACATATTTGATATTTGTTTATTGCTTTCTTGTTTTTGTCTTTGTTTATTGCAATAAAAAGTCATCCAATATTTCCCTGTGATTCGTTGCAAAAACTTTTGAATTTTGTGAACCAAACCTAATTTTTCGAAGAAGTGGTTCGGTTCAGGTTCAGGTTCGAGGAGTCAAAAATATTAGAGGTTCGGTTCATGGTCCGGTTCGACGTTAACCCATACCCCACCACCGTATTATAACCGTGATTAATTTCTATTTTAAGCCTAATTGGCGGTGATTTTGGGAACTCCATAAAAGCGCCAACTAAAAGTCTTCTGTGTGCCTCAAGCTAATGTAAGCTTAAGTTGACAACGATGGATCATCAATTAGACTGTGAGTCATGCAATTACTAGAACTGCGCGGGTGGCAGACGATAAGTGAGTGCGTGAACAGGTGCCCCCAACCCCAAAATAGGCTATTTAATCGAAACGCAATCAATCATGGTCTTGGATCAATGATCTATTGTACGTGGTCAAGATAACAGCAAATTGGTGGTTTGCGTATAAAACACGCGTGCCGCTCGTACTTCTACTCAGAGTTCTAAGACCAACCAAGTCGAAATGATTTCCAAGTGTTTCCTACTGGCCTTGTTGGCCGTGGCTGTCAGCTCCTCGCCCATTTCCTCCGGGGATGTGAGCAATGTGAACTTTGGCGATGCTATGGGCATGTTCCTGCAAGCCTTCCAGAAGATCATGCCTTGTGGCTATGCTCCCTACAATATACCCGTATTGGCTCCGCTGATCACTGACTTCACCGCCTTCAACTATTCCTCCGGCAATGATTATAAAATCGTGGGCAATGCCAGCAACATCCGCATCGATGGCCTGAACAACTACGAGATTATAAGTGGTACCTTTGATGTGGCCACCCAGCATGCTACCTATGATGTAATCTTTCCAGAGATTCAAGTATTCGGTGCCTATGAGGTGGACGGATTTGTAAACATTGCCGGTTATCGCCTACCCATACGTCAAAATAGCTTGCTCAACGAGAAGCTGGTCGATGTGCGTTTTGTGGGCAGCTATTCGTTTGCTCAAAGTCAGTCTAATCCAGCAGGACTGCGCATAGTCGACTACCAGGTGGAAATCTATGTGGCTGGTGTGAAGATCAACAACTGGAATAAATTGTGGAGCATTTCGATCAATAACTTGGTGAATAGTTATAGCAATGCCTTTTTGGACATGGCCTTTGAGCAAATGCAGTCATTGTGGAGTCCGATTTACAATCAATTTGTGGTGCCTTATTATAATAATTTGTTGTCTAATGTGAATATGAGTCAAGTTATTAATTTCCTGGTCAGTGCTACCGATGCCTGGAACAATGCTGGCTGCAATGTGCAGTAAATGCAGAAACTTTCCTATTTAACTACGAATAAATGAAACAAGCAAAGATTGTGTGTGGTAGTTTAATTATAAATACTTGGAACATGTCAAAGAATATTGCATTGAATTGAGATAAACGCTAGCATATTTAAACAATGAACTATAATAGAGCAGGGTATAGAACAGTCGAGTTTAAAAAGAACAAATATTTTATTCCAAGTTTAGCCCACAGTTCTTTAAGCCCATTATGAAATGTTTTAACTTGCCTTCTTATTTCCTGTGGCAACTTTAGCCAACTAACCAAACTTCTTCACACTGTTTAGAATTCATAACATTTTCACTTTTCCCGTCTAGCATCAGCAAAGACAACAACATCAGGTTAGCAAACTTCCAACTTACCTCAACGCCCAAAACAACAAAAAATTTTCCCAGTGTAATGGCTTTGAAAAACTTTGGGCAGCATCAACTATTGTTGAAAACTTTTCAATTGAGAATATTAATTTAGTCAATACATGTGGGCAAGCGGATGGCGGGAAGGGGCGAGCAGGCAAAACAAAACAAACGGTAAAAGTTTTGTGGTTGTACAAATCCAGAAGGGGCCAACCCAGTTCAAGCACTGCTGCTCACCTTAGGTAAGAGCCACCAAAGAGAATAAAACGGATAGATAGGAAAAGTCAGCCGGAAAAATTTGAAATTTTGTTGAAATCCCAAAATGGCAGATTTTGTTTTGTGGGCCGCTGCTGTTCTTGAAACCAAACCGGGAACGATTCTTTATATCTGCTGGAATATATTGGGAAATTTGCATACCTTACAAGAAATTGCTGCTCGATGGTGCAAGCGTTGCGGAGATATCCCCTTACATACACACATTTTTATACACTTGAAAAGTGTATTATAATTTTGCCCAGAAGTTTGCAACGCATAGAAGGAATCATCTCCGACCACATAAAGTATATATATTCTTGATCAGCATGACGAGCTGAGTCGATTAAGCTTTGTCCGTCCGTCTGTCCGTCCGTCCGTCTGTCCGTCTGTCTGTGTCTACGCGAACTAGTCCCTCAGTTTTGTAGCTATCGAGCTGAAACTTTGCACAGAGTCTTCTTTTTACTGCACGCTGCTAATATGTCGGAACCGACCGAATCGGATGACTACTTCTTGTAGCTGCCATACAAATGTTCGTTCGGAAAATGCGTTTTTGTGGAAAAAACTGGTTTGTTCTCAATATTACTGCTCTCAAACACGGTCATGGGTAATATGTAATGTTTTTAAGCTGATCTGCGAAGTTTGGTCGAAGTCGCTAACCATTGAGACAAGCTATTTCAAGTGTATCAAAACTTCGGTACAGACGAAAATAGTTTTGCCTTTCTAGTTTTCTACAAATTTATAGTATATAAGGTTGTCAAAAAGTCTTGCGGTATTTTTATTGAATTTTCAATTGTTCATAAAATTGGTTATAATAATGCGATTTAAGTCAAATATGCGCCGTTTTGTTCGATGACGAGTTCCCAACGAGATACCAACTTCATAATGCCCCTCTTATGAAGTTCGCTTCCCTATTGGCAAAAAACTCGAAGAGCCAATTTTCACAGGACTCTCTTGTGGCCAACTTCCGACTACCAAGCTCGTTCGCCATGGACAGAAATAGGTGGTAATCACTTGGTGCGACATCCGGACTATACGGTGGATGCAAAAGAACCTCCCATCCGAGCTCCCGGAGCTTCTGGCGCGTCACCAAAGATGTGTGTGGCCTGGCGTTGTCCTGATGGAAGACAATTCGGCCTCTGTTGATCAAAGATGGCCTCTTCTGCATGAGTGCTGCATTCAAGCGGTCCAGTTGTTGCCGAATTGAGCGTTTGGCCATAGGGGAGCAGCTCATAGTGGATGATTCCCTGCCAATCCCACCAAACACACAGAAGAACCTTCCTGGCCGTCAATCCAGGCTTGGCCACCGTCTGGGCAGCTTCACCGCTTCTCGACCACGACCGTTTGCGCTTTACGTTGTCGTAAGTGACCCACTTTTCATCGCCAGTCACCATCCGCTTCAAAAACGGGTCGATTTTGTTGCGATTCAGAAGCGATTCGCATGCATCCATACGGGCAAAAATGTTTTTTTGCGTCAAGTCGTGTGGCACCCATACATCGAGCTTCTTTTTGAATCCAAGCTTCTTCAAATGGTTTATAACGGTTTGATGACTCATGCCCAGCTCTTGGCCGATGCTACGGCTGCTACTATGCCGGTCTCTTTCGATCAATTCAGCGATTTTATCGCAATTTTCGACGACAGGCCTTCCGGACCGTGGCGCATCTTCGATCACCTCTGCACCAGAACGAAAACGTTGAAACCATCGTTGTGCGGTGGATATGGAAACTGTATCGGGTCCATAAACTGCACAAATTTTATTGGCAGCATGAGATGCATTTTTGCCTTTATCGTAGTAGTACTGTAAAATATGACTATTTGCCAAAAAAAAATGCCCAATTTGGGATTTTCAAGTGAATCTAATACAGTTTTCCAGATTCGATTTGTTTATAAAAATGTATGAGGATTTGAAAGCATCAGTAAAAAAAATGCACAGTATGAAATACTTAAGGATGTATCCAGGGGCACATCTCGCGCACAAATCGTGTTGGAAGAAGAGGAAAATAATAAATATGAGGATGCCAAATGCAACCATCAATGTCTCAGTACTTTCACACAGAATTGAATGTTCAATAAATACTTTAAATTTACGGTATCCTGTACGCACTGAAAAGTACTTACGATCCAATGAGCCTGACTGGTGGCTCCCGACTAGCGCCCCCAGGAGACCAGAGCCTCCCAAATACCCATTTGAAAAGCAAACTGTCGGAGGTAACAATTCTCCCATGACGAGGTGCAACGTCCAACTAAAACATCTGCTGATCTCACCCGATTGATCAATTAAAAACTCAGCAAGCCCCAAGCTCGGGTAAGGACTGGGGCCCGCATGGTTGTTAGGACCGTTGTGCTGTCCCTCGTGATTATGCCCCTTTCGGGACGTACTTTCACACAATAATTCGAGACATAACTTTGCAAACTTCCATATGAGCGCTAACAGATTTATTTGACTCCTTAAATTGTTGAAACAGAACTTTGCGTATAGATAGATATACCTAACTTCGAAGCAACAAAAATCCTACAGCAAGAAAACCACTACAGCAAACGCTTCACTATAGAGATGTTGTACAGTTGCGAAAAAAATAATAGCACCACTACAACACATTTTGTTGTTTTTTTTTTTTTAATTTTGATTTTTTTTTAATATTGTTTAGTATTATCCATAAACAAAAAGAGTGTTACCGTTCTTCAAATTTCTGTCTATATCACTCACTTACTTCAAGACTGGCATAGCTCAAAAAATACGATTTTTGACTTGATGCAGAACTATACGCTGTATTGTGAACCATTTTTTGTAAACATTTTCATATTGATATCTTTTATACTTTTCACGTGAGATCAAAATATGTCGATATATCATTTTACAGGTTAACTCGAAGCCAAAAGAATCATTTTTTTCTGAATAAACTCATTGAGAACTTTAAACGCCTTTTTCCAAAATGGATTATTTTGAGTTATGCAAGTATTGAAGTAAGTGAGCGATATATTTTTTGGAAAAATTTTAGAAAAAGACCCCAAAAATGCCGAAAAAAAATAGCACCATTAGCCTTTTTTTAGTGAACCCCGTATATTTTGAGGAATTGCCTTTGTATAAACCACGTGTTTATTAGTTTTGACTAAGATTTCATTGTTTCTATCATAAAGCGGGGAAGCGCGATCTTTTCAAAAAAATTTATATTGGACGGAAAAACTTGCCGAGAAGTTGGTCAATTGGTAGGATGCTTTAATAAAACGCAACGAACATGTCAAAAAACTGATTCGTCAGAGCAAGAAGGATCCCTTCAAGCCAGCTTAAAATAAGTTAGGTGGAAAGGGTAAGTTAGGTGGAAAGGGATCTCAACCATACGTTAGACTTCCAAGGAACAGAGAATACAAACCCCAGTTCACCACAAAAACCATTAGGCATGGAGGATGTAGTGTAATGGTATGGACTTGCTTTTCCTACTTTGTAGAAGGTCCAATAAATTGGATAAAACCATCATGGATCAGCACGTGTACGTGAATATCATGGAGACAGTAATGCTACTCTTTGCAGAATACGAAATGTCGCTCGTATGGGTCTTTCAACCACTATCGGATCACTTTCGGAGGAAATTAAAGAGTCCTGGTGCAAAATTTCCCTAAAACGATGCCGGGACTTAGTTGATTTCATGCCAGAAGCTGTTATTGCCAATAAAGGACACTGTTCAAAATATTAAATTATAAATATAGATTCAGTATTAACAGTTTAAAATTGTTAACTAAAGAATTCCTAAATTATTAACCATTTTTTCATTTTCAATCCTCTTTTGAAAAGTGGTGCTATTATTTTTTTCGCCCAGTTTCAGCAATTTCAATAACGTTCCTTAAATAACTTTAAAACGTTAAAAAAATATGATTTTTATTCCCAGGTTAAGTTAAGTTCCCATAAAGTTTCCTTAATGTAAAAAATGTGAATTGGGCAACTATTTAAAATTTTCTTGTGGTGATGGTGCTATTATTTTTTTCACAGTTGTCTATTATAGACAAACACACTGACAAGAGACTTAACTACAAAGCCGACACGGAAGTCAGTATCAAACTCCACGCCGAACGGAACGGACGTATACAACAATGTATCTACAAATGTTTTGTGTTTTTGATCAAATTAATGTTACATTGTAATTGGAAATTGTTTTGTAGTGTCCCTGAAGATGGTTGCCGAGGAGCAACCGAAAATATATTAGAAAAACTAAATACACATCTGTGCGTTTTACTTGACCTCGAGATTGCAATACTTGGAGTACGATTTAGAAACGAACTATCATCCTTAATATAAAAACGTGTGAAACCGGCGGGCAAATAGGAGGAGTACATCAAATGGTCAAGAAAATCGAGAAATTTTCACAATTTTCAAAGGACCTAATATAATTATGAAGATTGGATAGATGACAATTGAAGATGCATCTATAAGAGGTCTAGACAAAACACCACAAAATTTGCCAAATTTTCATTTGAATATTGGATTATTATGAAGATGTCAAAAAATTGTATGAGTTTTGGGAATCATTAAGATTTGATAGATGGCAATCGTAAAATGGTTAGATCAAACGGTCCAAAAGTTCGCGAAATTTTTGTATGAGTTAGACTACAAAGTAGACGGGTAAATTGACGATTCAAGATCAAGCATTCCAAAGAATCCGGAAATACACAACATTTTATGATTAGTTTAGATTATTATGAAGATGTAAAAGTTGGCAATTAAAGACGTGTAGCAACGCACGCCGGGTACCTGCAAGTTTTTCACTAAATTGTTCTCTGCAGAAGAAATAAATACTCGTATGCCCAGGATTTTCATCGGGAGCAAAATCTTGGTCTTTGACGCTGTCGTCACTATCGAAACCCGTTTTTATTTTTCATTTAATAACATCGCATTAAAAGTTATTCAATACAATTTATAAATCAAATTTCGTTGGTTTCTCTTCGATATTCTATTACGAAGTCGGGCTATTCGGCATCAAAACTTGGAAAAATTGGAAGACTTCACCGCTCTGAAAATAATTTGAGCACAGTTGCTTTTGATTTTATAAAAATTTCTCAATTTAATTTTGACTGGTTGTGAAAATTCCCAATTGATAATTTAATGAAAGGGAAATATCCAAAGCAAAATTTTAATGGAAGGGAAATAAATAAATAATTATCAGCTGGCACTTGACTGGGTTCAAGTGCCATTAATAATTCACTTAAAGCTTGAACTTTCAACTAATTCCAAACTTGAACGAAAATATTCAATTAAAACTCAATTGACTTGAAAAACCAGTTGAGCTAAAGTGTAAGCATATTTCAACAGGATTTAATGGTAATTGAAGCATATAACTAATTTAAATCAAATAGTTGATTAGTGCTTGAGTATTTAGCTATGTGAAATAATTTAATTGAAAAATTCCCAGCTCTGATCAGAAATATAATAATTTTTCTTATAAAAATAATATTATTTATTTGTTATACCCTTGGAGAGGGTATATTAAAATTGTCCGGATGTTTGTAACGCACAGAAGGAAGCATCTCCGACCACATAAAGTATATATATTCTTGATCAGCATGACGAGCTGAGTTGATATAGCTATGTCCGTCTGTCCGTCCGTCTGTTTCCATGCTATCTCCTCCGTCAATTTTAAAGCTATCTTAACCAAACTTTGCACGAAGTCTTTTGGTACAAATACGCTGCACATTTGTCGGAACCCTTCTTTTCGGACATTTTTTGCTTCTGACCGTACAAAATCAGGGCTGCAAACCCCCTATTAATCGGAAGTAGTTCACTCCGGGGTTCGAACCTCCTAAAATGTTTGGGTTCGGGCTCACGGAGCGGGTTCAGAAGGTCGCTAAACCAAGGTTCAGGTTCGAACCGGTGTTCGGGAACAATATTGTTTTATGGCTAATTCGGACAACATTAAATTGGAAATTACTTCAAAATTTTAATCATTAAGGGCGCGCGCACACATGTGCCCTAACGATGAACTGACGGCATAATTTAAGGGTGACCTTGACAAATACCCATGCCCTATTAAATATTATGGTCAGCCATCAGCTTATCTTTCAGATGCAAGTGTGCGTCGTGATTAGAGTATTTCAGTAAACTTTTATTAATTCCGGCTCTTAGGCTGGATACTTGTGCCTCATGAAGAGTTTATACAAGAAATGAGATATTTTAAGTTCTTTACAAGATAGATTTTCAAAGCTTTGGAGAGAGGATACATACAGAAATGAGATACTTTTAAGTTCTTTTGACAATGATAGAATTCAGCTTCCAAACCTTTACATAAGAACTTTGGCTCTAATCTCGTTAAAATTTCGCAGAAATTAGAAAGAAGAAAACACAACACAATACAAAGGAGGCTAGGTGGTCATACAGTTGTTTCACTGGTACCTCTACCAGATCATCAGCTATACGTTAATTTGCAAGCTACATATTTTTGTTTTAAGTCAAATTTGTGTTCTTGGAATCCAAGATTCAGATGGGATTGAATTTAAAATGTGAGAACGGTTTTCTAAGCACTTTCTAAATATGTACAAATATTTAAACTTACAAAAACCTGTATGATAAATACTAACAAAAATTTAGTAGAATCATATTTTTGAACCAAACCCTTTTCTGATTTGTTTTTACTCCGGTTCGGGTTCAGGCTCGGACAGAAATATTTGTTCTTCCCAAAAATGTAATGTAATGGTTCAACTCCGAACCGGTTTGCAGCCCTAGTCAAAATAATTTAATTACTTTCGGCGCCCAAAAAAGGCTCGAAAAGCTGCTCATACCATCCACAAATTCAGAGTTTGACGTTCGAGTTCGATGTTCGTGTGGATCGACTTTTCGTCTCTCTTCGTACACACCGTAAAACTTTTGACGTCAAACCGTGTTTGCGTGTGGTTCGACAATGACTTTTTAAATGGACTTTTTCGTTTGCGTGCGCTTTTTGAGTACTTCGTACCGTGCTTCATACAAAAAAAAAATCGACTTGAAGACCGTAGTGCATCGGTTCAGATTTCGTTTCTTGTTCAGAGTTTTCAACGGGTTTTCATGGAAATACTGTTTCGGTTCGGGTTCCAGCGTTGATTCCCTGAAATTTTTCAGAATAAAAACGAGCAATTAACTTCGTCGTACCGATTTTGATATATTGAATAGCTTGTCACAACGGTAAGCGACCGACGAACTTCTAGTTTAAAACTACATAACCATGGTGTTTGAAAAAAATTTTTTCACTAAAACCCTTTCGGACTGTTGCTAAGAGTCGATCCGGGTACTATTAGAGCGTTTAGAAAAGTCCAAAACTGAGACTAGTGATAGTGAAACGCAACAAAATTCAATAATTCAGTTTAAACTTTTTAAGATGTGCTATCTATTCATTTTATCATCTTTGTTACCACAAATTGAGGACTTCAAGGAGCCGGCATGATGTGGGTTTTGCGGCGCAATTCCAATTGAGATCACACACCCACAAAACTTGCGTTTGTCCAATTAGCGTTGGTTGTAACGCAATTGGCTGTGGGCCATGCTTTGTTGTGCCACCAAGGTTAGGCCACAAATTAAGTTCCCCCCGTTAGTAGACCTATATATAAGTAAATAAAAATAATGCGGTCAGTTGTCACTTTGATGTGCCCTAAACAGAAAATAGGAATAACGTGCGCTACGCTTGTTTAGCCGCTAGCGCACTCCGACTTGAACTCCAACTCTGCATATGTCCAATCGCTTGTAGTCCTGCAGGGAATTAGCATACCAACTGGCACACAGCCCGCACAACCCACATCACCGTGAAGAAACGCGGATGCGGACGTTATGAACATTGCGCTCATCATCAACTGCCTTGGGGCTTTGGCAGCTGTTCCAGCTCCTTTCCATTCGCTTTCCCTTTCCACTCTGCCTGTGACCGAAAAATGTTTTTGCTGGCATTTGCATGGCAGAACGGCTACGTCGTCCTGCGTTGTACTACATTCAAAGTCCATTCAATCACACACATGTTGCTGCTACCTGAGCCGGTCCCACTACCAGCTCCGGAGCCGGGGACTTCTTTGCCCAGCGGTAACAACTGTCCATTGCAGGAGCTTTGTTTGACCATTCCGCTTGGGGGGAGAAGGTACACAGCTTGTTTCCGGCACGCAAAACAACACGAAAAAGAAAGCAACATGGCGCCTGCAGTAAATTGAACTTTTGCATTTCAAGTGAAATGCTCAAACAATCCTGGCCCACATGGAGCCAGCATTCTATGCTTCCTCGAACAAATGAAAATGCCGAAACAAAAGCAACCAAATAATGCGGCATTCAAACAAGAGAAACAAACAAAATATTGGTAGGCAAATGAATGCGACTGTCCGAAAAATACCAATGCGTCGACGAAAATCCCCAACGCATAAAAGGGGATGAAAAAATATTCACATTTCTGTGCCAGACCCACACTGCAAAGTGACTGGCAACTAATTCACCTTGGAATCTCGGCAAGAAGAACAAAAAAACAGAGCCCCTTAGTCCAAATGCTTCATCGAACATTTTGGCAGCAGGCGAACATGGAAAATTGAAAGCTCACATTTGGTTCATACAAAGAATTTGCAGAGAAAGGCAAGCCTAATGCACTTCCATCGATTCAACTTGGTGGGAAGACTAAGCTGCATAGAAAAGCATTCACGATTGTTTAAGAAAGCCATACAGAAATGTAAATGTAATTCAAGGGTTCTTAATCCTTTATGCACGGACGGCGGTGGTTAGATAAGGTTAAGATGGCTGAAAGCGAGACGAGACAAGCCTGTGGCTTTAAATCAAGACTAGAATTTTGCAGCAGGCTCGATCCCATCGGTCAAGCCATCCCCATTTTGCATTTCTCTGAAAGGACTGTTAGAGTATTAGTAGTACTTTTGAGTGGACACGCTTCCACTTAGTAGTTGTTATCTTGACCAGCTACTATAGAACACCATGATTCATTGCATTTCGATTAAACCGCCTATTGTTGGGGCTTCTTCTACCAACTTAGCGCCTGCCACATGTCTGAACTAACAGTTAATGATGATCTATCGATGTGAACTTTCTTTGGCAACGGGTAAACTTATGTCCAATAATTTTCGCAGAAATTGAATTCCCAGAATAAAATACAATAAATTTTGGAAATAAATCAGGCAGCAAACAACTGATACAGTGTATTTGAAAACTATACGACTCGAGTAAGCTATACAGGAGTGCATAACTTGTAAATAAATAAGGTCAATCTGAGATAGAAAAAAATGTCCTTAAGTAAGCAGATTTCGAAACATTTAGAAATCAAAATCATATGTCGATTTGCCGAAGAAATAATAGAGATCAGATGGAAGATACTTAAGCTATGACCAAAAGAAAGTTCTTAGCCTCAGCGCAGCAGCAGCACTTATTTCAGCTGCTACTCCTGGTACAGAGTATATTACAGTCGGGCTTGACCGACTTTCTTACTTGTTAGGATTAAAAACTTGAGAACCGCCCATCCAATCTCTATCATTTCTTCGGCAAATCGATACATATTGCTAATGACTAACTATCTCTACAAGGTACGAATCATCTGTCTACCTAAAAAGTATAATAACCGGATCAAATAAATCTTTTTCTGATCGTACAGCGAATATCCGGGATTTTCCTGTTTTCATTACCTTTGGAAATTGATTTGATTCCGTATTTTGCGTACCTTGCACCTGCACTTATTACCCGTACCTGTAGCTATGTACCTGCGAGTGGCGTCACATAGGTAATCAATGCAATTGGTTAAAAGTTGTATTCCCTTCTATTGTTATTTCATTGGTTTCTACAATTCTTAGGTAGTAAAAGCAGAGATTATGTTTTTTACCTGACTCGTCGGTCGGTCAGGTCGGGGTCGGTCGAGTCTCAGTCTGTCCCTCTATCCGTCCGTCGGTTTTCATGCTATCCCCTCCAACAGTTTTAAAGCTATCTTAACAAAACTTTGCACGTCGTCCTTTGGTACTTGCCCTTCTAAAAGGCAGTTGAGCGCCGAAAAAAAGGTGTGATCTGGGGCTCAATATTATATTTTTTTATATCAATCAAAAACCGATATTACAAACTTAAAATGGACTTGTTCAAAAATATCAAAGTGCACTTTTCGGCCATATCAAAATGAAATTTTAAGATCAATATGATATTTTAAAATTTCATTATTACACAATAAAAAAAAATAATTACAAATGGCAATCAACAATACTACTCTTCAAGTTTGTTTAAGCTAAGTGTATATTTATTGGGTTTTCTGTCAAACAGGCAATTTACAGTACTATTTTTTATTGTTTTATAGAAACAGGAAAATAAACTAATTTATAAGTTTAGTTATAGTTTTTTTCACATTTTCATTTTTCAGACCTATCTTTTGTGCCGATTTTGATAAGTCTTAGAGAATTTATGTGAAATCATAGAAAACTTTTAAATACGTTGATCTGTACAACCCAAGCCCTTGGAGAGGGTATATTGAAATTGTCCGGATGTTTGTAACGCACAGAAGGAAGCACCTCCGACCACATAAAGTATATATATTGTCCGTCTGTCCGTCCGTCTGTCCTTCCGTGCGTCTGTTTCTATGCTATCTCCTCCGTCAGTTTTAAAGCTATCTCAACCAAACTTTGCACGAAGTCTTTTGGTACAAACATTTCCGACATTTGTCGGAACCGGCCGGATCGGATGACTATAGCATATAGCTGCCATAGGAACGATCGGTTGAAAAAGTAGTTTTAGTGAGAAAAATTTTTTTGTTTTCAATGCTATCGCTCCCAACCCTTGTATTTATAAGATTCCAATGATTTCACATAATTTCACTGAAATTTATCAAAATCGGACAACTATATAGTATAGCTGCCATACAAAAGATAGGTGTGAAAAAAGGTCATCGTGAGAAAAACTTATTTGTTTTTAAGGCTATCGCTCCCAAACTTTGTACAGATCAATATTATATACTACCACACAATTTTGTCAAATTTGATTCAAATCGGATGACTATAGCATATAGCTGCCATCGGAACGATCGGTCCAAAATGATGTTCTAGTGAGAAAAACTTTTTTGATGAATATATCGTATAGCCATATATCAAACTGGCAGCTCCAAGGGTATATAAACTTCGGTACAGCCGAAGTTAGCTACCCTCTATTTTTATTTTTTGAACGGATAAGATTTAATCAAATTATTTTAAAGTCCCCCAGAACTAAGTGCCAGCTTTGCAGTCTAGTTGTTGCACAGAACCGAAACTGTACCGGTACAACGATTTTGAATACCGGTATACAAAAAATTTCAAATATCGGTTCCGGTGCTGGTTCCGAGTTTTATTCGGTTCTTTTCGGTATACGGTTCCGGTTCTGGTTCCGGTTTGATTCCCTTGTGTTTATACTTTCCAGTTGAAAATATTACTTT
>JAEIFU010004083.1:0-19846 GCA_018904235.1 Lordiphosa stackelbergi | reverse complement strand
TATGGGACTCTTGATCTAGGAGTCGCACTTAAGTAATTTTCGTATGGTATTGACTATGTTCCAGCGGTTCGCCCATCGACCAAAACCAAGGTACTGATCCGGCCACAAAATCCCTAATATAAATGCGTATGAATTTAGGCATCCTACGATAAAGTTGTTTTATTGGCGTACAACCAATAGGTCATACTACTTTGGAGATGATCGCATTATAAAGTAATCCAGTTAACAACATGCTGTAGTGATGTTTTGTGCCATCTGGGACACACTGCAATGTGTCATGCTCAGCCATCGTCCTATTATCCCCAAGTGTAAAGTGTGTAGCACATACTCCGAGCAGCATGCTTCCTCCAGAAAATATTATTTGTATTTTGTTAAATTTATTTAAATTCAAATAGTTAACAGTGCTTAACAGCTGATTGATCAGAGTGATCTTCCACCCGTTAGGTGCATGATCACAATGATTCAGTTGTGTTCCACACACACAAGAAATAAATAGCAAATTCCTGACAGGAGTTTTCCGCAGTGCTGAATACAGGCCTTTAATCTAAACCTCTTATTTACCAACGTTAGCGCTTTCGTAAATACTAAAAAGGAAAATTTGGCAAACTTTCGCGGTTTTTGGTCTACACTTCTTATAAATACATGCGTCCTATGAAAATGTTTACGAATTTCTCGATTTTTTTGACCATTATTTTTGAAAATTTCGCGGTTTTAAATATCTGTGTTCCATGCCCCAAAGTTTCATCGCAATCGGAAATTTAGCCATTTTTGCGGTTTTTTGACCATTTCCCGCATACTTCTTTAACTTGAAAACCTTCCAGGACAAGCGTCCAACCAATCCCCCAAAGCGTCAACCAATCGGCAAAGTTTCATTGAACTAAGAATGGTATGAAGGGCGATTTAGGCAGGCAGCCTAACGGACAGAAAAATTTAGTATATAGATCTGTAACTTTTAACGTTACTGAGGGGGTGTCGTACCGGAAAGTGTGTGATCTGTTCGGAAAAGGATGTTGATGGGAGAAACTTGTAACGACGTTTGTTTTTAAAGCATTGCGTTTAGAAGGGTCACCGGTCTTTTTTGATCATAACTGGGGAGAACCGCTCCATCCGATCTCTACACAAGGTTTTAAATATAACTCTATATTTTATATATAATAGAGATTAAAACCGTAACCGAAACCGTAACCCGTAACCGCTAAAAACACTTTAAAATTTGAAACCGAAACCGTAACCGTAACCAAAAAATTTTTTTATAACGTAACCGTAACCGTATAACCTTTATTTACAAAACCGGTTATCAGTACCGTAACCTAAACAAATATATGGGTTAATTTCGGTTTTTCCTCTACTAGTACAATGAACATTTTACATACATATGAGTTTATTCACTAAAGTTGGCTGCTTATTTATTATGCGCCGTACTGTTGCTAATGGGCTGGCATAACTAGGAAGTGCCTGGAAAGTATCTTATATACATTGGTGCTAAACAGTTATATAGCATAGAAGCTTGGTACTCAGACGCTGGAAATTTTGTCGGAGCGGAAATTGTTTGATAATTTCCAGAGCCGCTCCGACAATGTAGTGTGACCAGGCAACAGGCAACAACTTTCGGATGCATTTTGTGTGGGGCTGGAGGTATAAGCAGTGTTCTTTTATTTTGGAGACATACTGCTATAACGACAAACCAAAACGCATCGGAAGATTAGAATTAGCACATTAAACTAGAGGTAATATACATAGCCACAGCCAGCTCCTTGGACCGGAGGCGGAAATGTTTGTAAAATAAAATGTTTTTGTGTAATGGAAGTGTGTTGCTGATTTTTTTTTTAGCAAAGAAACATTAACTTTGTGTTTAATTTCAAGACGGGCGTTTTTCAATTCCCTATCACGAGTGCGAAGGACATTGCCAGTTTTGGCTTTTGCGTAGCACTCTGTCTAACTCTGACTCACTTTGTCGTATGCGTGCTCATGGTGGAATTAATAAGGTGAACCTAGGCATACATATATTGGCCCTCAGCAGAGGCTGACGGCTTCACCTTGTTAATTGCACATGGTGCGTGCTTAGTTAAACGAAATTGAACATGTTTGATTGTTAGAAAGATTACACACACACTCGCACTTGCACACTCGAATAATGGACAACATTAATTCGATTGAATTATCTGGGAAATAAGCCCCAATTCAAGTTTGACGGAAATTTGCAGTGCACTATACGCGTATATGATCATTGATTACGGGTATCACGTGCAAAAAAAATCTGAAAATTAAACAGTTCTAATGAACAATCTCACTTCTTCATTTAATATGTTTCTAAAACAAACAAGATTGCTACGCAAGGTAGACATATTGGAATGGTGGGGAAAAAATCAACAATATTTGCAGATCTTTTTGAGTTATCAAAAGTTGTGTTAGCAGAACCGCCCACATAAGTAAGTGTTGAGTGTTTGTTTTCAGGAGTAAAATTTATAATGACGCCTCGCAGGACTCGCTTGGACAGTCAAACTCTAAATGCTATTATGATATTTAGATGTAATTACAATATCGATTAAGATGTCATTTCTGAGAATAACCATTGGTTACATGAAGGTACATAGCGAAAAATAGTATATTCGTTGACCAATGTATATTTATCTAATTAGTTAAACTTAACTCGATACTTCTGCGAATGGAGTAGTTTCTTATATTTTAGTTAAAACTTATAATGTTAAACTTTAAAACAGGCGAAAATAATGGTGAAAATTCTGTATAAGAAATTTGAACTAAGTACATTTACTGAATAAATGAGATTCCAAATGGGGCAAGATTTGTCAAAGTAATATTTTATACTAATAACCGTAACCGTAACCGAAACCCGAAACAGAATAAGGCTAATAACCGTAACCCTAACCGTAACCCATATCTCACAACCGTAATATAACCGTAACCGGAAAAAAGCGATCGGCCAAAACAGTAACCGTAACCCAAACCGTTATTCGTTTCGGTTTTAATCAATAATCAGCGTCAGAGTCAGCTGCACCTGTCGCCGTTCGCTTCCGTATTCGAAGGAGCTGAAGCGAGGCGCGAGCGTGATGCTTCTTGGCAAACAGTTGGTGGTGCAATAAAATATACAAAATACGCATAATAATGTGAGGCAAAAGTGCTATTTCTGTGCGACATTTAATGGTGATCGATTTCAATCAGAGCTCATTTTGTATGTAATAGATGAGGCGGGTAATCAGCGCGCTGCAGGCCTGCTGGCTCCTCTGAAATACAAATGGATGTGGTTGATCTTTCTCAGGATTATCCGGATTATAGGCAGGCACTGTGATTATACCGATGGAGAAGACCTTTAAGCCGCAATGACGGGCCACAATTACCTCATGGACCAGGGACATGCCCACTGCGTCGACTCCCAACAGCCTTAGCGTATGATCCTCAGCCTCCGTCTCATAGACGGGACCACCCAAACAACCAAACACTCCCGTATGCATATAATCCTCATAGCCCATGTCTTTACCTATCTCCAGACCCTTTTGAATCAGTTGTCTATCATAGGCATTGACCATGGACGGATGGCGTATGCCAAAGCGAGCATCATTGGGCCCCATAAGCGGCGATAGACCAAACAGGCCGATTAAATTGATGTGGTCCTTGATCAGGACAATGTCACCCAGGGCATATTTGGAATTTACACCGCCAGCGGCGCTGGTAATTAATAAATTCTTCACTCCGCACAACTTCATCACGCGTACGGCAACGGTGCAGTTGGCCAATTGGTAACCCTCGTAGGGATGGAAGCGACCCTGCATGGCCATCACAGTGGCTCCCATTAGAGTGCCCACCACCAGTTTACCCTCGTGTCCCTCGACTGTTGTAACCGGAAATTTAGGAATGCTTTCGTAGGGAATCACCACAGGATTCTCAATCAGGGTAACAAATGAGCTTAGTATCGCAGCACAGATGATGCCAAATTTAGGTCGAAGCTTACAGTTGGCCATAATGAAGTCGGCCATGGTCTGTATATCCTGGTAGTCATACAGCAGAGTCTGAGGCGTCACCACAATTGGCTTGAGCTTATTACGGGCAGCTTCCTCTTCCAATTCCTTCTGTCTCTTCAGCTGAAGACGTAGGGCCAGAGGGTTTTTGGATGAGCAACAATTATGACAACACATCCTGGTATGTGGCAGAAACTGAAAGCAACTCCCTAAGAAATTGTTTACAATTTTGCTTTCCGAATTATTGTTTTAGACAATTTAACAAACATTTTACAAATTCAAATGAAGGCGAAGGCAACGGAAACTGTTTCAACGTCATCATGTTAATGACAAACGACATTGCTGGACAGGACGTCAAAGAACCCTCATCTTATCAGTGAGTCCGAATATGGCTTAATAATCGACACAAAGATGGCGAGAACTGATTAGTTAATCGTATATTTTTACATTTAACAAACAAACAAAAAAAAAAACGTTATTCTCAGGCAGTTTTATGATTAATTTAAGTGCCAAAGTCAAATTTTCCTTTGTTATTGCTCGCGTATTGTACGTGTAGTATGCAAGTTATTGTTGCTAATTTTATTATTTTGCTTTTTTTCGGGCTACTGTGTGCGGAGCGATGACGCTGACGAATGTAGGTGCGCCCATACTGGCTGATTGCTTGGATACAGATGCAAAAAAAAAGATACAGATACAAATACAAACACTGAGATACAGCCACGCGCTGTTTATATTGAGTTGTGTTTTGTTAGCTGTTTTTCTCATCTCCATTGTGTGTGCGATCCCCCTCCTCCCACAGGTTTTTCATGACTTACCGTGTCGAGTATTTGAGCTTTGATATTTTGCGGCAAGCTCATTGACCTCTTTACGCATGTGAATGCACATTCAATAACCAAAAACAAAGGGGAAAATATTAATTTGTAAATATAAAATGATTGAAATTCGGTAATTTGAATTATCTGCAACTTTGTTCTGATTTGCCAAAGCAGTTCAGTGCACTGGCATTGCATTTGAATTGAATTGAAAATAGTATCAAAGCATGCGAGGCATTTCAACTTGCCAACAATTGAAATGCCCATGTCAGGCGTATGCCTCAGATAGATACGTGCATACTTACATACATACACTGAGAAAAACAAAAAAAAAGAATGGGTTTCTTGGGCATGGAGCAATAAGTATAAGAGAGCGAAAATTTGCGCTGCCTTTCAATTTTGATGGTGCTAAAGGATAGAGCTGGAGGAAATCACTGTGGTTAGAGCGAGACGACCATATTCCCAAATGTATCTGGAGAGCGTTAGTGAGGGCGAACAGCTGACCCACATGTATCTAGAGAGCGTAAAGAGCGAGGAACAGCCGATTAGTTTTTTGACAGGAGCGGTGTCGACTGAATAAATATTCTCTAACTAATAATTAAACATATATTTATGACAAAAACCCGTACGAGCGAAGCTCTTTGCGAAAAAAAAATCTGATTTTACGTGTGTGTGTGTGTGTATCGATTCTCTATTCTCGGTTATTGATACTCGGTTCTCGATACTGAATTCTCGGTACTTTATAACACAGCTCTACAAATTGAGACCTTTTGTGAGTATCCAGAGAATCTTTAACTAATTCCTGCGCGCCTATTCATGCTGATTACGAGTTGGTATGTCAAAGCCATGTGTTAGTTTTCGTTTTCAAGATATTCGCGAAAAACTAGATTTCCGACTTCTTGCAGTTCTAGAAATTTTGTAGGAACACTAAGTAATAATTGTTGATTTTATGAAGCTTATAGGATAGTACACATATCAATACAACTGAGAAAAATCAAACACACCATATAAGTATTGCCAATGAAGTCGAAACTGGCCTTCAAAGTTAAATTTTACTAGATTTATAGCAGTTTTATCAACCTAAACAATTTGCTATAAGCCATCTATTTTCAGGACATTTAGTGATATGGCGCCATATCATCATCATATAGATCAACATTTGCACTAATTAGGGTAATTTTATGGCAATTTTGTCAGGACCACAGGCAAAGTTACTGCCTGTTTTATGCGAAAATCAAGATTTCAATTTATGGAAGGAGAACTAGATTGCCACCCCAAATTTTTATAGGAGTTTTAAAAAGGCAACTTGATATAGCATGGGCGCAACAAAATATTTATTGAAATGTAAAATAACAGCATTCATGGAATGCTACGTTAATGTTTACGGATAGTAGAACTAGGGCCGAATTACAAAAAGGCTCCTTGGATAACAGCTATCAGTAGGAATATTTTCTGTGATTCTCAAAAAACCAATTAACTTTTGGACTTTTTTTGCGGGGCTTTTAGTGATGAGTATGCAGAGCGCTTCAATGTTAGCGGAATGCTGTTTCGTCGAAAAGGTACGGAGGCAGAATACAAAAAGGAAGCGAAAAATCGCGACGAAATCACTAGTAATAACAGAAGCTATAGTAAATATTTGGCATCTCAATATGAAACATATCTTAAAGAAATCCGTTATTTTATAGAATTCCCCTTTGCCTTTTTTAACTTGTTAATTGGATTGGAAAGCGAAAGCTAAGGCGGCTGACTATGGAAGCGGCAAGAGGGGGAGACCACCACTAGAATGAAAAGACCAGGTGCTGGAAGACATTGCCAACCTTGGTGTGACCAATTGGTGCCAGCTTGCATAGAACAGAAGCGACTGGAGAGAATTAATTGCAGAGGCCGAGACCGTCAAACGGTTGTGACGGCCAATAAAGAAGAAGAATTGTACGATTGAAGAATTGAATAGAACGTTGACACCATCAACAGGGAAGCTTCTGATATCCTGTTAGTGAATGGATAAGACATGCTACCAGTATGGATGAACAAGCTCTAGTAAAACATGTGTTCAGACGGAAGGCGAAAGACTTTGGGAGACCAAAACTGAGATGGGAAGACCAGGTGCGGAAAGACATAGCCAATCCTGCTTTGCGGCGGAGACCGTAATGCAGTTGTGATTCACATGCAGCGCCAAACAGAAAAGAGAAGAAGACTATCGAAGAGTACAGTTATTGCTTCAAAAATTATTCCCAAATGTTAACGTAGCATTCCATGAATGTTGTTGTTTTACATTTCAATAAATATTTTGTGCAATACTTATATGGTGTGTTTGATTTTTCTCAGTTGCATTGATTTGTATAATATCCTATAAGCCTCATAAAATCAGCAATTATTACTTAGTGTGGCCTACAAAATTTTTAAAACTTTACTTTATACACAGTCTTCGATATTCAACACCTGATACTTAGTAATTGAAATTTCGTTGTCGGTTCTGGATACTCAGTACTCGGTACTCTGTATTCGACACTCGATACTCAGTACACGATACTTAGTACTCTAGACGCAGTACTCTATACACAGACTTCGATATTGAACACCCGATACTTAGAACTTGAAATTTCGTAGTCGGCTCTCGATACTCAGCACTCGGTACGCTGTATTCGACACTCAGTACTCGACCATCTGTACTTTGTAATTGGTACTCAGTAATCGATAATCAGTACTCAGTACTCTGGGTTTGTGTGCACTGTAACGACAAATGGCAAAGCGGCTGACTTTTCAAATACAAAGGCGTACCCAAAAGAATCTGTCACAAAGACAATAATTTTCCCGTTTTAGTCCCCCAATAAAATCAATTATTTTATGGAATCCATGTAGAAGAATCGAATATCAAGTAAGATTTTTTTTGCCAAGACGAAATATTTGATTTCTGAGCTTTTTGGTCTATTTATATATTAAGATCAAATAGGACTTTTTAAGATCTGTAAGACCTTACTTTTATGCAAAGACTTGAATCTAAAATTTGCAAGAAAACATATTTTACATTAAATAAAAATAAATTCAGAAATCATTCAGAAACATGCCTTTGAAACAGGAGGTAAGTACATAAACTTATTTAAGTTTCCAAAGCCATGACTTATACAAAGACCAACAGGTAGGTAGATTTTTTAAAATGTGTCATTACTCCGTACATAAAGCATAAAACGACGTAAGTGACTCTTCTCTTCTTTCCTATCCCTCTTGTAAAATCGAACGAAAAACAACAAATGTGTATGGGTCGTTTCCCCTAGATTTTGTTGATTAAGTGTGCCTTTGACAGCCACTAGCACATACACGCTTTTTTAAAGCGTTAACGGTTTTCTTTTTCTACTTCTTGTGGTTGTTGTTGCTTCAAAAACATTTTCTACGCCGCCGTAAGCTGGCGCTGGATACCTCTGTTTTAATGGTTCGGCCTTGTAATTCAGTTTCTCTTTCAATCTTTGACATTTTTTACCTTTCTAGAAGATAAGTTCTTGATTCATTTGCTGATTCACGAATATTTTATTAATCAATTAACTTTTTCTCAGTGTATACATATATGCTAAACATGCACCAAATAGTTTTGGCATTTCAATTGCTACTTTACGTGCACATCTGTCGATGGTTTTGTTTTTTTTTCCCCCTAGCTTTTTTTTTTTTTTTTTGGCAATTGATTTATCTACCTCTCTGGGAGGGGGTGGGGATACTGGGAATGCCATTTAAATGGCAAAGCAGCTGCTACTATCAAATCCAAACCCCCATTCCACCCCAACCCACTCATCTATCTATGTATCTATCAATCCGCGCGTAATTTAAATAGCCTGCATAATTCAATGGCGGTTAATCAAGTGACAAACAAGTCTTGCTAATTGTATTTTATTTCAAATCCTGACACATTTCACATTTCACAAAATGTCTGAAAATGTAATTGGAGAATTTATGTTGCTACCGAATGGTTGACCAGCCGAGTGGAAAATTCTATTAAACTAATCAAGTTTAATTTGCATTTGAAGTATATCAACAGCGGCAACAACAACAACAACAACCACTGTGACCACAACAACAACAAGTTGCCAAGACATAAACAACTAGTCACACAGTCCGAAAATAGCCACAAGAACTAGATACACAGTACAAAATAAAATTCTGCGTCTCCTGCTGGCTCGAGTGAGTGGGCTCGGTGGTGGGAAAACCTGCCTAAATGAATTCATGTTTTAATATTTCAATTGGCTGATGTAAGTGTTTTAGCTAAGTCTCTTCTTGAATCAGGCAGCAGCAACAAGTAGAACTGTTGATATATAAAGTATACTTGGAGAAAGAAAGATTCAGAGAATCATGCCAAAAAGACAGCACTCACATATACATAGAACACGTTTTAATGTCTTTTGAAGCAAAGGATTTATCAAGGTCTTTAAATATGACCTCCATTTGACAGAAATGTCTTTCAACCAAGACATTTCATCAAACATAATGACCTCAGTGGGCTAAACTTTAAAACAGGGTGTGTCAACAAGAGCGAGGTTAAAAAGTGAGAGTGTATTGGCTACTAGACATTTCATCAAAGATAATGGCCTCAGTGGGCTATAAATTTAAAACAGGGTGTGTCAACAGGAGCGACGTTAAAAACTGAGAGTGTATTGGCTACTGGCCAGCGACTGATAAGCCGTTTGCTCTCTCAGCGTCCAGTCGCACGGTCTGAAAAGCGCAATAGCGCCTGTGGGCAAAAAGCTTGAATCGAAGAATAAATCGAAGTTGCGTTTTGAAAAACAAAGTAAATTTTTCCACGACGTCAAGATGGAATTAAGCAAAAGTCAAGTTGTAAATGGAAAACAAAAAGCCTCGTAGGATTATCTATATACATAAAGTGATAAGACATTGAATGTGATCAGCCCACAAGACAACCCGTAATACTTAGAAATTTCAAAATTTCACAATAGCTTCCTATAGTGATCGGACAATGTACTAAGAAAGCATTTCCTCAACTCAGCTCCCATTGCTCTCCAAAATGCTGAAAATATTTACTAGAAGTGTGTTTTCTTGATATCGAAGACTAACAAAAAATTTCATTTGTTTAAAAATACAATTTGGAAAAAAAAAAAAAATGTTCGCTCGAGTCAGGCCACGATTTGAAACCACGACTGCTGACATGGGCGGCTGACTCCCTCCCCTCGCGCCACGCTAGCCATTTCCAATTCGGTGGCAGACCACTTATAATTATGAAGCGCGCAGACCGGAAAGCATTTGCTTTTGTAATAAGGCGTAATCTATTATAAAGATAAAGATGCTCAAATAAATGCTGAATTATTTGAATGGAATTTTAATATCTCTCTACTAGCGATAGCCCTTGGTTCCTCCCAGGGGGCGAAAAAATTTCGCTATTCACACGTACACGACCCGAACGCTCGCCGAAGCTTAGACCAAAAGAGCAGAAAGCGATTAGGTTTTTACACACCAATACTCTCTCACTTTTTGGCCTGTAGGGCTGTAATTTAGTCAGGAGTTCTGTTAGTGGTAAAGGTGCGTACTAAGACGGAGCCCACGAATGGACGGAAAATTCTGCATTCAAAAAAATTATTTTTCTTCCGATTGGCCTCAACCTCGGTTTGTCAGGATGGAATACAAAATTGTTTGAAATATGATTTTCTGATGTTAGAAAATTTGTCCCAAAGGTCGGAAAATTCAGCAGAATACGAATTTTCATCCATGCTTGTGTTTGTGCTGAATACGAAATAATTTAAAATGTGATTTTTCAATGTCGGAAAATCCGCCCCCAAGGAGTAAAAAATGATGGAAAATTCTGCATAATGTATCTATTTTTCATCCTTGGCTTAAAATTCGGTTTTTAAAGATATAATACGAATTAATCAAACCATCAATAGTACGTTGGTTCTCTCTCTTTATAATGTTTTGGCACAAAACTCCAAAAGCAGGAACACAACATAATTAATTGCTAATACAAAATTTCCTATAAAACGCAAAACAAAGCTGTCCGTGGTGAATCTGAAAACACAGTTCGAAAAAAATATCATAATTCAAAGTTTAAAACAAATCCGATGCAAAACTGGCAAACATCTTTTAATATTATTAATTTCATAAAAGAGGTACAAAGCTTTAAAAGAGTATAACTCCGGAATGGTAAGAGCAAATTTGAATTTCATAGTTTCAGTTTTTAAAAATTTAACCATCTTCTAAACTGCATCATTAGTTTTTTTAATTTTCATAGAAATTTTAAAAGTTATAATGCGTTTTTGTACAAAATTTATGAAAATTTACGAAAAAATTAATTTATATTACTTAAAAAAAAAAAAATCATAATAGTAAAATTTTGACATTTTTCTTTAAAATGCTGCTTTTGAAACTAAGAAAATCGTGGTTATTTACGATGTTATAAGTTAAAATCGAAATCAATACGGAAAACCCCATTTTTAGGGAATATTCGATTTGTGCGACCTTTAAACGTCTTTTGAAAAATCTGAAAAAATCTCAAAAATACTCTACTCTTTAAGCTTTCAGAAAATGATGGTGCACGCGTGAAAATAAAAAAAAATGTTTATTTTGGGACACCCTAGTGGTCATACAGCTGTTTCATTGGTACCTCTACCAAATCATCAGTGATTTTCGCCTAATGTACTGCCATAATCGTTTGGGAATTCCTAAACGACTTGACAGCAAAATCCGGCACACATAAGAACAGTGCTGGCTGCCAGTACCTTGTGACTGTGTGTGCTCCAATCTTGGCTTTGCTAATGTTAGTGAAGAGATTTCCTCCCCGCTTCTAACACAGTAACCAATAGTTTGAGTACAGATTAGCATTTAAACCGGGGTTTTTGTTGCTATAAATGAAACTATTTCGGTTTAGTTATTAATTATAATTATAATTAATTTGAAATGCGACTTTCCAATGTCGGAAAATTTGACCCGACGGTCGGAAAATTTCCGGAAAACTCTGCGAGAAGAAAAAACTATTTATCGTCCGATTCACCAATGACGGAAATTCCGCCCCCAGGGGTGTAAATTCCAGGAAAATTCTACAGGGAAAATAGCTATTTTTCATCCGATTGACTTGAGACTCGGTTTGTAAGGATAAAATGCGAAATAATTTGAAGTGTGATTTTCCAATGATGGAAATTCCGACCCGGGAGTAAAAATCCCGGAAAATTCAACAAGCAAAATAAACATTTTTATCTGATGGACTTAAAACTCGGGACAGGGAAGATGTTGGGAAGTGGATGTGAGTGGTAGTTAGGTGGGACGTGGGTGGGATTGCCGTTTTTTGGAAGTGGGTGGTAATAGGAATGGGTGAATGGGAAGTTGGTGGGATGTGGGCGGGAAGTGGGTGGGATGAGGGCGGTAAGTGGGTGGGATTTGGGTGGAATGGGGGAAGGATGTGGGCTGATATTGGTTCTATACTGTTAAAGGCGCAGCGAAGCGCGACGGGTTATGTGCTAGTGTAAATATATATTGAGAATGCTTATAAATTTTAAAGACCAGAAAAGTATCCACATAATGTTTACTTAAATATCTTGAAAATTTGGACGCGTCCTTCTTTACTCTGTACCTGGAGCCAGTGGCGTACGCGCCATGGGGGAGGGCTTAACCCCCAAAACCCCCTTCCCTCGAGTGTGATTGAGGCGCTGTGAAAGCAGCGCTGCTGAAATAGATGCGCCACACTTGCTTTGTACAATGTTAAAGTTTTAAATCTGAACAATAGATGACGCCACTACTGTGACCCAGGAAGTGAGCGCTGTGACAGTGAACTTTCTTTTGGACTCAACTTGATCCGATCTTTATCATTTCTTCGGCAAAACTATAAGTAACACAGGTTTAGAAAAAAAGGCCAACGTTTGGAAACAGAGAAGATAGAAAGCTTTCTATATGTTTTTTGGTCGCTGAATTCAAATAAATTGTACGTTTTCCCCCAGCTCGTCAGGTTAAGAGAAATAGTCGGTAGTCCTTTGTTTCTTCTTATTTTACATAATTTCAGCTTTTAAAAGCTATAGCCAAAAAAATATAAAAACTTGCAGCCTTGCTTCTAGCTTCTTTTGCAAACCCTTAACAGTTGACTATAGAAACGATCGGTCAGAAAATGAAACATTTGCTTTCCATGATCTTAAGCTCAGCAATTACGAATATTTATGCTTTCAATCAACTCTGACAAATTTGATCATAATCAGATTGCCATATTCTATATTCTAGACATTGGACTCAAAATATATCTCTCCCTTATCCTTTGGCTAAGGTAACCAAACGCTTTGGTCTCATTCTTCGTTTTGCATCGTTTTCCCCATTTAGTTTTGAAATTTGAACTATAAATTTGTTACCAAACAACCACATTTATTTCAATATCCAATCACAGTTTATTAGTCAAACGCTGTTTGTCTATGCTATTTGCCTGGCTATTAATTAATTTTCTTCTAATTAATTTAATTACAAATTTCACACCTCATTTCGAGATCTGGCCAGACCACCACACAGGCATCAACAGCAGCGCCTGCAACACAAAGCGTTAATAATAGGCCCGGACAAGGCAAAAGAAGCTCAAAACTTTGTCAAAACCACGGACAACAGAGCACAGCAATTATATGCAAAAAGGTGAAAATGGCGTAATTAAAAGCAAAAACTTTCAAGCCAAAGAAGCATAAAGTTTAGCTACAACAACATGCAAAAACTAAAAGGAAAATCAAAATAAAAGCTTACATTAAGCTGGTCCCTTGCATCAAGCTCTCAAGGCAACAAAATTAAAAGGCTACCCTTTACAAATAGTTTTACATATATATAGTACTTGCTGCTTTGCAAAACGTTACCTTAATTGCATTGCATCTCAATCCGTTACATTTTATTTTTCATAATTAGTTACACTTCAGTTTAGACCCTATTGATATATTTTCCTACAATGTTGTGAAACTGGAAATTTCACAAATTTTCTAGTCTAGTGATAATTTGTTGCATCATTTAAGTATACCTTACCCTTCCTATCATCTAATGCATATACGCCACGAGAGTGAAAACTTTTGTGTAAGCCAGCCAGAGAGATAAACTAAGTACAATACTTTGTATGAGTACTTACTAGCATTAAAGGCGGGGAGGATGCACGAGGGGGGAGAGAAAATTGTAGGTACAAAATAACTGGCTGCTAGCTAAACTAGAGGGAGAACTCATAGAGCGAGCTGTTGCTGTTGCTGTTGTTGTTTCCAGTTCACTCACCTCGTTTTGCGGCCATAGAAGTGACTGTAATTTAAGTAGTTTTTGCTTGTTGTTGTAGTTGGCGCAATTGCTATAAATCAAAACGCATTAGCTTATCTGATTATGATACAACAACAAAAGGTTTAAAAATAAACTTGTAATATAAATTTTATTTTAATAATAACAGATTTTACTCAAAAGCCGCTTAAAATTGATTGAAACATTTGAAGTGAATTCCCATCATACAATTTTTAAGCGGCCTGGCAACAGCAATCGTCAATAACCCGCGAGCAACAGTTGCTCAAGTGCAATGCGTGTGTGTGTGTGTGTGTGTGTGTGTGTGTCTGTATGTGTGCCGTTGTCGGCATAGCAACCATGTTGATATCATAATTGACATTAACTGGCAACAGTTCTTTTTCCTTGCCGGAGCTACTTGTGGCTGGTTCACATAACGTATACGTAATGTGAAATTTATTTCATTTGCAGATTGGCCAGCCATAAAATAAGCAAGGGGCCAGACTAAAATTGCCTAAGCCGAACCTTGTATGCTCTACAAATATGTGCATAGTTTGCTAACTAACATTTCTTACTGAGTTCTTTGTATATAAAACTTTTCGCTAAACTTTGTTTCACTTGTAGATGCATTGACCCGCGTTTTTGGTTTGAAAATCATGGGATCATAGCGAATAAAGATTGAGTACTAGAGAAAAGGAGAACTTTTTTGAAATGGTATACAAAAAAGTTTAAAAGGTTTATGGAACTATACAAGAATCCTGTATTTTTCTCATTGTTATCCGAACCAGGGGAAGAAATGTTTTATTAACTTCTCTTATCTTCATTAACAGACCATTAACATTAATGTTAACCTATTAACATTATGTTAGCAAACAGCTGAAAGATTTTTGAATATCTTCGCTGTGTATTATCTAATCTTTCAGATTATAGGAATCGATATCTTGAAAATGTTAAGAGTTATTCAACATCTTTTTATTGCGGGTACGAAAATTGGAAACAACATTACAAATACAAATTTGGCTTTCTAGCTCTTATAGTCTCTGAGGTGGCCTGTACACACATAGGAGGTGGCCTGTACATTGAGAACAACAACATAAGGCTGTTATTGTATGCAGATGGCGGATAATCCCTTAACACTTCAACAAATGATTGGAAAACTGGAGCTATACTGCACACTGTGGGGCATGGAAGTGAATAAATCGCAGTCCGAGATCATGGTGTTCCGAAAAGGAGGCAGGCTGTCAGCATTAGAAAATTGGGCATTTCAGGCAGAACCGGTGAAGGTAGTACAGGAGTACAAATACCCTGGAGTTGTTTTGACGCCAACAATGAATTGAACAAAAAACATGCAGCAGCAAGAACGAGCGAAGCGAAAGTGAGTACAAACTCAGTGTGGGCAAATTTCTTAAACAAGGGAACCCTAAATCTAACTGCAAAATGGAAAATATTCAACGTTATCAGCAGAACAGATCAGTGCTACGAAGCTCAAATATGGGGAGGAGAAACAAGCGACGAGGCAGATCAATTGCAACGCTTCTTTATTAAAAGGATACTTAAGCTGCAGAATTAATTAAGAAGATGGGCACATTTACAGCCTAACTCTTCATTTTAAATATTTGGCACGAGCATTATTTGAGTATGAAGAATCTCGACTTCCGCATGTCGTGGCTAAGAAAATGATGCGCAATAACTTGGGATGGTATTCTACACTTCAAAACTTGTGTGGGCAAAATGGAGTTACTCTGGAGAGCAACGCATCGCACGCTGAGTGGATCGAAAGCAACATACAGCTGCTCACTGCACTAAAATAAGAGAGCCGAAGCCAACATTAACTCAAGGCCTCAGGAAGCGCTTTGAGAATATATAGGGGAGAATGGGGGGTTCTGAGCCGCTGGGGGTTGTGAGCCACTCGAATATTGGCCACAAAAAAAATATATTTAAACTTTTTGTTTATGTCATGTGTCTCCCTTCTTATTACCTAACTTTTGGCAAGCAACCTATCAGTCTACACCTTCTTTAAGTTCGTGAACCAGAACTCGACTTTTTTTTCAAAAAAGAAAGTTTTTTTTTTCATTTTTGACTTGTGAATATTATACAAAATTTTTTTCGTAATGACAAAAGTAAGTATGAGGGAAATATCTTTGGTCAATTGCCTTTTTGATAGAAATATGTTTTTTTTTGTAACAATTTCTTTTTGGTTATGTGACGTCACCAAAAAAAAAGTGAGATATGGGGGGTTGTGGGCCACTTTGAAAAAAAGTCGGTTTTGACTTTCAAAGAGAATATTGCAATGACGCACAATAAAACAGAGGAAAAACTCTCCAAAAGAAGTAAAAAAAACATTAAAAAAGGCAAACAAAAGAACAGCCACAAGCAAAAAGTGCTCGTATATAAAAGAAAACAAGCCTGATGCCGTCAATCAATTTTCACTCTTCATTGATATTTCTTAATTCAGAATATGAGAAAAATTTTTCATTTTTTCATTTAATAAAGAATAATGGCTTAAAAACACGAATTTTGAACTTTTAGATGGGTGGCTCACAACCCCCCACAAATTTTCGAAATGTCAAAAAATCATTTTTTTAAAAAAATAAAAAAAAACCAAAATTTTATTTTTTAAAACTAGTGATGAGGAAAGTTTTGTGCATCTTTTACCTAAAATACAAAATTTACAGAACGAAAAAATATTGATTTTTGGCGAAGTTATGTTCGAAAAACAAAACTATGATCACAACCCCCCACTCTCCCCTACAAAAAAAACTTTAGATTTGGACCATGATGCGGTCGGTGAAGTCGTAGACGACCTTATGGAGGATCTTACTGCAATTGCATGCTGGCGGTGAGGAACCAAGTTCTGTGTGCCCAAATAAGTCAACTGGTGAACCAATGTGCTACCATTTTTTAATGACCAATGGGTCCGTGCGGCCCCATGCTTTATGTCGACTGCATTTCGACCCCAAATGGAACTTTAGTTGCAGGTTGCACTTTTCTGTTCGAGAAGCTGCATCAATAAGGAAAACTACAACTATGTTTACAGTAGGTGATGAAGGCTCTCTAGGTGTTGTTGCAGGCAGAGTGTGAGGAGCTATTTTTAGGAAGATGTCTCAATATATTTACTGGCCAGATGCAGTTCAACTGACAAAAAATTTTAATTATTGTTGGCGTGACCGTATATTTTTAAGAGAAAAATCTCGAAATGGCGTGGTATCAAGTATTTTTTGTCTATACTTTAAATAATTTTACAACACTTCTACAGTTTACACTTTTAAGGCCCATACGGACATCCGAAGTACGTAATTTAGCTAACTTCCCCTATGTTTCGTTGCCGTGGAACGTAAGAGCAGTGTTACCAGACTTAAGAAAAAAATTACGCCAAAAATTTCAGTATTTGGTATGTTTAATATAGTTGGCGGTGGTCACACTGCTTGATCATCTGTATTTTGTTTTGATGCCATGTTGATTTTTTGTAGAAGCTCGGCCACTTCTCCTCAAGCCTTGTTCACAAGAATAAAGTCCGAATGCTTGGGGTGGAAAAGATCACAAACGACATTCCGCTCTTTTACCGCCAAAATTAAATAATTCAAGACACTATTTCGCTCTTGTTTTCCGCCATGTTTTTTATATTTATTTGTTCAAATCACTTTAGCTAAAAGCACTTCAGCTGGTCGATGCAGGTAGAAGCAGAGTGAAGTTACATGGTGCATTCTCAATGCTGCGTCTGCTGCTCAAAGCATAATAAGGCCCACAGCCATTTTACATAGTCTTCACAAATGTGCTGTTAAGTGCAACATTGTCTGTTAAGTGTAACATTCAACTTCGCACCTCCGTACATGCAAAAAAGTTCAAGAGGCGAAGTTGTAACTTCTGCTTCTATTCCCTCAATTTTTGTATGAAACTTCTCGTTACTTCTGATGGCCGTATGGGGCTTTACTGATTCTTTAAACATACCCCAGAGCAGCAAAAAGTGCGTAATTTTTTTCTTATGTGAAATGTTGTTCTGGCGTGCACTTTTGGAGCTTTTTGCTTTACGCTTTTACGCTGGCTGGTGAACACCCTAAATATAAAATTTGTTGATTTTCACAATTATTAATTATACAATAAATGTTAGCTTTGGGAATGCTGAGACCTACTTTTTTTCATATTGCCATTTTGAGGTCCGACCTAATAATCGATGTTAAGCCTTTTTTGCGAAACAAAAAGCAGAGTTGTTGAACAATTTTAAAGAGAATTTATTAATTTTGTATTCCAAAATCGAAAAGGCACATTTCTAATTATTTCACATACTTTGAAAATTACACAAGGCAACAAAATAAAACTTTTTCCAGTTTATTGAAGGGCTGATGGTGATTCTAGATCATTTACGAGTGCTGAATTCGAATCTGCATTACGATATTTTTGTACTTGAGTTCTAAAGTTACTTAAAATGTCTATTTTTACCGTTTTTAGGTGAGTTTAATGGGAACACTATTCTTTGTTTTGACTCTCTTTGATATTATACTAAACTACCATTTCTTTACTTTAAAAACTAGTATTCCAAACAGTTCAAAGATTTTTTAAGCGAATATATACCATTTGGAATAAGTGAGTTTAAAATGACATAATGTTGTACTGCCCATAAGTATGCAATAAATGTTGTTGAAAATGTTCATTAGAATTAAATATTGCATACCTTGGGGCAACAGACAATTCTATTCAAAATGGAATATGTTTTTTTAGACAAAGCAACATTATAATATTAAAAACATATAAACGCTGCATTTCCAACTTTTGCCGCAATTAATTACACCCTTTCCTATTTTAAGTGTATACACAAGTGGATTAAATTTATGTTTTTTTTTTACAATGATTTTCCTTTAGGGCACTTAAATACTACACTTTATAAATTATTTATGCTGCATGATAATTTAATCAGTTGGCTTTAAATCATTTTCAAATGATTCATAAGTATGTAAATGTGGCATTAAATATAAGTATGTACTTGCCCCCTTATTATACACAATGATATTAATGAAAATTTTCAACCAAATTTCTTTGAAATTTACACACACACACACACACACACACATTGAACAATTCGTTGCGGGTATGTGGCAATACCGAGAAGAAGAAGACAGGGTAAAAGAAACAACAGGCAATGAGAGAGAACGCACAAAACATGTTGCTTAATTTAGATTTCCGTGTGGTAGGTCAAGTGCCAATTTCCTCAACTTGGCAAAATGTTTGTGGCAAATGAAATGAAATTTCAGAATAATTACGTTTCTTTGTTCTTCTTCGAAATGTGGACAATGTGGCTTTTTGGTCAAGACCTGTTGCTGGCAATACACAATCCCAAGGTGCAATATTCACAATTATGAGACTGTTTGACGAAAGCCAAGTGCAACCACATCACCAGTCGGTACGATCGATGTATGTGTGTGTACGCATCCAGTTTAATTATGAACCTTTTGCCAGCTTGTAAGTGCGGTTTGTGTGTCGTTGACAAACAATAAAAGGCGGCAACAGCATCTGTACTTGCTTTTACCGTTGTCAGTTGGCACAAGTTCTTGCTTACTTTTAATATCTGCTGCAGTTCCAGACTTATTTGTCACTCATACGTTTCCACCACAAGTCTGCCCATAAGCGAACAAAAACCATGCTTTTAGTCACCTTGCCAAAGCCGCTTAAGGTCCACGTCCATTTGTATTTAAAACTCAAACGCAAACGCAAAGAAAAAAAAACAAGGAGTAATAACAGAGGTAACCAGACCGAGTCAAAACTCGGACACACAATCGGATTCGATTTTTGGTATGAGATTTTTGAGTATGCAGCATGTTTGTAAATGGTTGCCCCTGTGGCTTGCTACAAAATGGATATTGTAAAGCT